>JAPDSC010155683.1:54903-90129 GCA_026290005.1 Latrodectus geometricus
TTATTATTCATCTTATAAAAACATAATGTGGTTCAATTCGCAAGTACAACACATCAATTTATTATTTTTGTTTTGAGTGAACAAAAAATTATCTACATATAAATGCATTACATTTAAGCAGGAAATGGCTAAGTAAGTTAAAACATAAGCTGTATTTGCTACACATCGAAAAAATGGTGAATATACATATATCTTAAAAATAACACAAACCAAAAGACTACGTTTTTAATATATCAGTGTAATAAATATTGGCTCTAAAAGTTCACCATCAAATATCAAAAATTTGACAAATAACATTCTAATTCTGTTTTCTAATTTGTAGTTTGTTTTTAATTTCTTTAATTTTTGATTTGTTAAATTTTATAAATATGTATGTTACATACTAAGAAGTATGTTATAAATCACAACCCAGTTTCCAATTTTTTTAATTATATTTTCCTTTTATATAACTAAATTTTCATTCTAAATTTTTTCCTTTCAAAATATGAGTGAAAATATTAATGAAAATCTAAAAAAAGCCAGCTTTTCCTTTAAAGTTTTCATTATAAAATGTGTTTTCGTATCATGATAACCATATAGATTATTTATCCTTCCTTTGAACTTATTCCCTTATAGAGCGAAAGAAAACTGAGTTAATTTTGTTAAAATATCAGAAATATGAAATTTATTCTTAAATAATAATCTGAAAATTAAATTCAATAAATATTAAAATTGAAAAGTATCCATTAAAACTTGAACATTTATTGCTATTAAAATTTATTATTTCAAAGTTGCATTGCCATTATGGCAGCTAAAGATAATTGGAGACAGAAAATATCATCCGCCATGAGGATATTTATATTTTGTAATTGAAATTATCATTTATAAATTTAAAAATGCAAATAGATATTCTAATATTAAAAAAATTATAAGAAATTTTTAATATTAGTTTACATTATTTCGCATTATTTTTTAATCTACTTAAAACAATTTTAAATTACAGTATTTTCAACTGAATTTGTTTTCAAATGATGTTTCGATTTTTGACTCTCGTTTGCATCAAATACAAATTTAACTCATATTTCTAAATATTTTATTAAATAAGTGGTAATTTGGTAGAATAAAATCAATATTTTTGAGAAAATTCATTTTAAAATGTAAGATTTAGTTTTTCATAATAAAATTAATAATGGTATTTTATGTAACAGATTTTAAGCTTTTGAAAAACCCTAACTTTATAAAATCAACTAGGATAAACCAGAAAATGAAACTATTTTTTGATTAAACAATCAATATTTCAGAGAAAAAATAAATTCCTTAATTTACATGGTGCCAAGTGTTCACTTTATATTTAAGGAAAGGATTTGAATGCTAAGTGAATGAAAAACAGCATTTAAATAAAAATAATAATTGTGAATTTTGATTAAAAAAAAGAGAATTATTTTAAATTACCTTTTATACACATGCATTTCCAAATCTTCAATTACTATATGAAGATTTGTTCAACAAATATTGATGTTTTCAGACTAATGCAAAGAAAAATTAAGAAAACATTCATGTAACACAATCAATTATATTTATGAAAGTGAAGTTTTTTCCTGTCTAGTTCACAATCTGCGTAAGTCAGGTAAGTAATTATTCTCAATCAATTTATTTGCAAGAGAGAGACCTTCTGTAAACACTGAAAACTTTTCTTCGGGCTTTTATAATAAGTATCATCAAACCACAAAATCGTATACTATCACACTGATTATAGTGAATGAAGTATGAAAATATTTTTTATCCACATGTTTTCAAGCACCACGTACTTCGCCAAAAAGCCCCCAATTACTTACCAAAACATCCACCACTTTGGACAAAACACACCTATTTTGAGGGGTTTTTAATTTATAACCCTGTTATTCCCGACAACAGCACTAAGCTAGCAATTATGTAGCTTCTTTAAGTATAAAAACATCTTTCTCTTTACATCAAGGCGAGAAGATAAATACTCATACATCGATGCTCTTCCTGTTTGTTTTCCGAATATAGAAAAGAATGCTTGTAATGTATACAGCCTTTATCATGATCGGAGGTGGATGGTTCAAAGTTGAAGTTGTAGTTATTTTATAGGGCTTAAGGGATGCTCCATTTGTTTTGTAAAGAGGAGTTATTTAGGTACACATATCTTTCACATATTTTATAGTACGAAGAAATTACACTAAAAAATGCGAATATATCTTATTTTATAAATAAAATTGTAGATAATAATTTTAAAATACAATCTATTTATTTCGTACAAAGAGTTTTAAATTGATTTCTTTTTATTTAAGAACATAATGTTAATATTAAGAGACGAAACTAAAAATACGATAAATAAATTAAATGAGTGAAAATTATAAATATATAAGCATTCGAAACATACTCATAAAAAGGTTTATTAAATATATACTGAGATAGTTTTGTTTATGTGGTTTTAATGAAATTAAAAATGAAGGTTCATGGAAAAAATTGAAATTATAAGGATGGATTATATAATATTAAAGTATAAATTATAACTAAGGCATGGAAAAGAAAGTTATTGTTACATATTAATATAATGGAAATATTTAAATTAAACTAACAAAAAATAAATAAAATGAAAATAGAAGTGAATAATGAAAAGACACATATCAGGGGAACACGTGATAATAAGATAAGATTTTCTAATATAAATGTAGGAAGATCTATAATTGTAATACAAATAAACTACAAAATAATAAGAATACACAAATTAACTATTTCCATTATCTTAAACAAAATTAAAATTAATTTTAAAAAATAATATACAAGAAATAAAAATTCACAGAAATATATATGTTTAATGTTTTGTTTTCCCCAATCATCAATTATTCTTTTTTTTTATTGCAACATGATAATATACAGATGTTTTTGTGTTGAAATTTTTGTTCTATCTATATTTGTATGAAAAACTATTTATATATAGACGTTTTAAGCTCTTTCTTATTCATAAGACATGATTAAAATACTTATGCTTTTACCAAATAAACTTTTTTTTAGTTTTAAGTAAAATATGTTTGTTTTATCGAAACATGTTTTATTGTTTCAATTTACTGGTTGTCTGTATTATTTATTTTCAAATTATCAAATTTAGCATTATATATATTAAAACAATTATTATATTATAAATATTATTAAATTATGCAAGAAAATTACGCATTTATTAATATATTGGGGAAAAATTGTTCTTACATAAATTAATTTTGTATTTTTTTATTACTTCAAATTTTACTTAAATATTTTCAATGTAACAAAACGTATTAGTTTTATATGTAAATATTAATTGTATCCTTTAAATTTCATAAAATGGATCTTATAGGAATATAAGAATTAATTATGATGTAACTAACTACATTTGTTATATATGTACCAGAAAATTTCTTTAATTAACTAATCTTTTGTTATCAAAAGCTCTAACATTTCTTTTCACCTCAGCCAGAAATTCAATTTTTCGCAATATATACTCCGTCCCTATATACTCGGCTTATGACAGTAAACAGAGAGTGTGAGAGAGGAAATACCTTTTTGAAGGAGATGATTTATTGTTTATTTTGCTGTCAAGAAATAAGAAAAATCCTAAGAGCCTCCCTGAGCTCACAATCCCATAGCCGTAATGAATGAGCAGGCTTCTAGTTGAAGACTATGGTTAAGATGTGCTCCAGCTTAAAAACCCTGCAATTAGTTCGAGGAAAATTAATTCCCTTAAACTGTAACCGCTGCTGCAACTTGGAAAAATGATGTAGTAGAAAGTAGAGGATCGCAACTTGTTTAACCTTTTTTGTTCCGAGTTCTTCTCTTTACACACATACCTACTTCACTCTTCATAAATAATGAAAAATTCTAGTTAGACTTTGCGAATGAAAAGCTGTCATAGTCTACCAACAAACGAAAGAAAACATTTCGTTTTTAATTTTTCCGCGGTATAACTCTTAAGCTTTTTAAGAATAACTTTGTTCATAAATATATCTCAGTAGCTAATTTATTTTTATTACATCCTTTGTTTTGTTAGATACATTTCATGTTTTATTTAGTAGCTTCAGACAGATAATATTATTAAAGCGTACTTTTTCCAAGCCATATTATGTATAATTTAATTATTATAATAATTTAATAAGATTTAGGTTCAGTGAATAAATTATTACCATAAGAGAATATTTAAACGAAACATTTCTTCAAAAAAAAGTATATGAGTTTTTTTCTTCAAGAAAAGGGAGAAAAGAATAAGTGTCGGAAGTAATTTGTAATAAATCGATTTGGCTGTTTTATAATTCACATTCAAGAAATATAGATTGAAATGTATTCGTAGAAATATATGCGTGAAAATATTCTACTCCAAAAAGCTAAAAATATTAAATTGTTTAATTGATGATAAAAAAATTAAATTTTCATATTTTAAATAAAATAAAAAAGGAAATTGGTAACTAAGGAAATAATAAAACTGTTGAACTTGTATCTTTCCCAATGGAAGAAATTTGCTCATATTGAATCTTTCTCTCTCTCTCTCTCCTTCTGATTATATTAATATTATTATTTTATGATTTTGATAACTTCAATACAATTTATCATTTAATGAACTGGATAAAACCATAAAGGAAGCTTAAATGAACATCAAAGGTTAATGTGAAAAAATTGACAATTTTATTACATGTGTGTGATATCCCATCTCAATAAAAACTATTATTATTCACAGTTTGGCAACACCAACTCAAACTCAAAATGTTTGCTGCTTATTTTGCCAACTTTAACTTTTTAGTGCTAATTATAAACATATTTTTAAACAATTAGTTAACGTTACAACATAAATATTACAATATAAATACAAGTTACAACGAAATTTAAGATAAAAAGTAATTGAAAAGAAATAGATTTTTAAATCAATGTAGAAATTATAATATAAATCCTCGAGCACAATTAGTTTTAAACTAGAAAATCCAAGATAAAAGATTTTATTCTTACTTTTTCAAAACTTTGAAAATAATTAATATACAAATTGAAAAAAAATATTCAAATAATATGTCTATAACTTACTTTTAAATTTTTCAGGTCAACATAAAAAAACATAAATTTTATCTAAGTTTAAATAAAATAAATTCACTGGTATCACTAGGTGAAAGAAACTAATATTTACTTTAAAAACATTCAAAACTTTTAAAATGATATTTACTTTTAATTTAAATTATTTTTACAATCCCTCTAGATCCGATCTTTATTTTCATGTACTTGATATAAGTGATAAAACATTGAAAATTTGAATAATTGTTCAAACTCAGCATGCCATTCAGTTCAGTAATTGTTCAAGCTCAAATATTGCTATCTTATAACATATAAATTGGAAGTTTCTTGGATAGAATAATTTAGATAACTTTCTTATATAAAAATATTTATATCCTTTGAATCCAGTTGGAGATTAAAATCCTAGACATATTTTTATATGGATCTTTTAATAAAAACATTATTAAAATGTTAAAAACCTTAATGAAGTAGAGGTTCAAACTATTTAATCCTATTTTTACATTTTTATAATAACGCACAAATGAAAAATCAATTAATCAACTTTCTTATCAATCAATATTACCTCTTACTAGACAAATCTGCGTTTATAATAAAGAAATATGATTTTATCATAAAAAGTTTATTAGTCATTATTGGTTGCACAGATTATTTATTATTGATGTCATCAATAATTTAGAAAAACCAATTAAAATCATATTGAATTGGAAATATCTAAAATTGTAAGACTGTTTTTAAATAAATATATTTTTATATAACACATTTTGCATTAATTTAAAATTTTGCTAATAACTTTTATGTTAAAATTAGATTACATTTTAAAATACTTCTTGTTATTTTCATTTTTATTTAAAGCAAATTATAAGTGAGAAAATTGTACAATCTTTATTTCTGAATTTTGAAAAATCATTTAAATTTTTTATGATTTATTCATGAAATTTAAGGATTCATCTCGATTCAATTTTTCTACACACTTCTCAGCCATTACGTTGATAAAAATGTAGAAACATTTTCGAAATAACAAATCTAAAAGGTAATTATAACTTGTTGATCATGAATCTTTTGACTATGAATATTGCTTTTTTAATTATCATAAAAATGATTCATATATCAATAGCTGAATTAAAATTTTAATACCAGTTCTCTTCCTTGAAACAAATAATCGAATATTGATATGAAAAACTTTTATTATTACCATAAAAAATGGCATTTTTTTAATCTATGAAACGATAAGGTAATATTTATTGAGATTTCAGTATTTTAAACCATGTTTTTCTAATTTATTTTTAGAAAAGTAAATTTTTTCGTATGCTTTTCCTTATTATAAAAGAGTTACAAAAACCAAGAACTCCGGAAAAAATAGAGGCCCAAATCTTTCCTTTGTGCTTTTATCATAAACCAAATATCTTTTTTTCATGATTCAATAGATTTTTAAATATTTGAAGATTTACAGTATTTTAATGTGGACATTACATTTTAGTAAAAACCTTGAAAACTGGATCCCATAGCAGTTGTTTACTCTAGAAACCTAGAAAGTGAATTGATCCAAAGATTTTAATCAGCTCTTGGGATCAATTCACTTATTTACAATGTTCTAGAACCATAGTGGTTGTGCAATGCTTGAAATAATTTACGCCATCTTCTCTTATGTTAATGTTTAAAATAAATAATTAATGGGAAAAGAACTTAATCTCACGGAATGCGAAAATAAGTATTTCAAAGAGATGATATCACGCAATCAATTATGGATGACTTCATTCCTTGCTCCCTCACCTCAATTCTCCCATCTCACATACAGAAGAACGAAGGATGCGTATGTGTACACTGTATCATAATCGAGAATTGTTAATCAAACGGATATCGCGAAGAAACGGGTTAGGGATGCTTCTTCTATATCAATCATCCACCTACAAGGTCTTCTTTAAAGCGTTAAAGCTCCAGCGAAACCGTGACCTTGCTCTTTAACGCGTATTTTTACTTCTTTTACCTTTCTTTTTTTTTTTTAAAAAAAAAAAAGAGGTTAAGTCTAACTTTAGGCAATGTAAATTTTTCGGCTTTGCTTTACTAAGCGGAATCGGCCGGGAGAAAGCGGGAGAAAAAGAAGAAAAATGCACAAGAAGAAAAAGTGGTTGAAAAACATGATTAATTGCGACAGGCTAATTATGTGACTACAACACCTGCATAACGTCGAACTTATAGTCTGTTTTAACCGCCATAGAGAAGCTCTTTCTTCGTACCTTTCCCCTCTTCTATCCGTTCTTTGTTTTAGTTTTTTTTACTAGATTTTTTTTTAAAAAAACCACATCTTGCTTCTCCAAACGCTTTGGAAGTTGAATGTTTGAGGAAAATCTGTTCTTGCCCAATGAAAATTTTTTCTGGAGCATGACCAGTTTTATAATTTCTTTCCCATCACTTACTGAGTATTAGATGGTTTATAGAGATACAGTTTTTCATAACTTGAGTTATCTTTTTGTTTCAATCGTGTTTTTCTTGTATCTAATACCCGATGAAAGATTATCTACTTTTACTCCTGGAATACTAAAATTTGATTTCACAAGCAGTTATTAAAGTCCGTTAATATTTCATAAAACTAATGTAAATTACTTAAAAAAAATATGTATAAATTCAAATGTAATTAATTTGAAAGAAAGCATTTAAAATTAAAAAAATGTCTTTGGTAAAAACAAAATTTAAATTAATATATCTGTTACATGCATTTGATTTTTTTATCACTTTAATTTTCATCATTATTAAATAATTCGTTATATTCATATGAACTCATTGTAATTCATATCACTTTTCAGAAAAATGTCCCAAATATTATTATAAAATATATAAGAGAGATGATCAAAAATTTATTCATTATAAAAATTAATTAATATTATGTAAATGAAATTTTAACTAAATTTAATGATTTAAATATTAACAAATTAATCAAAACGTATGACGGAGGATTTAAAATACATCTTTATAAAAAACAAAATTAAGTTCACGCGAAACAATAATCTTATAGTAACTATCATGAGAGACCAAAAAAAGTCTGTTAATTAAATTTTAAATAATTGTGAAGTGATTAATCTAACACATAACAATAAATAAGTCATAAAGTGTCTTATTAAAAGGATAATTCTCTTTAGAATGATGGGTCTCGAGTTTGACTCCAATTACAATAACGGGGAAAATAATTAAACTACAGGAAATGGCCGTTGCACTTCTTTGAGCATTAGTCAAGGTAAGTGCTAGGTAGTTTTTCCGAGTTTTATCCCTTGTGACGCATGAATATGGTCCACTATCTGTGAAATATCTTCCCGAAAGGCAGTTTACGCACAGGATATTAAAAATCCTAAAATGTATTCAACGCTGAGTTCACTACATGCCTTAAAAAATAAAAAAAGATCCGTCAAATAAAAATAGTACATTTAAAATGATAATATTATTATAAATATAAATAATAATTACACAGTAAAACAAATTCAATAAGGCTCCCATAATCTAGTGATAGGATATTTTCGAAAAATAAGGTTCCAGGTTCTATCTCAGACATGGTGAACAACAGAAAATGGATGTTATTTCCACCTTTTACATGCAAATTAGTCGGAATTGAACTTGTCAGTTTTCCGTGTTTCTCCTTTTGACTCTTGAACATGGCCCTTTATCTATGGAAAATCTTCTTGCTTTGGATAATAAAATGACTTACAATCGGGCTTCAGCCGTTACGATGTCCGTTACTCGATGTCAAAATAAATTTAATTTGTGTACATCCATAGCAGTGTTATTAATCCTTTTCTTCATTCTATATTTTCCCCCATATATGTGTGCTTTGCCGTTAAAAATACTCGATGATAAATGTTTTAAAATAAGAATTTAGACATTTGGATGGGAAACATATTTTCGATCATTGTCTGAGAAAGAAGGAGAGCATCACCTTCAACTGGAGCATTTTCACAACCTGTCTGTTCTATACAGTATCATCAGGTCCTTCCAACCAAAAAGAATAAATGACTAATTTTCAATGAAATTTCTATCATAACATGATAAGGATTTTTAATTACATTCAGCGAATATTGACTGATAATTGAAGTTGTTTCGAAGATAAGGTATATTTAAGGAAGCTATTTTAATTCAAGTTTTAAATGTACTTTTTACATTTTTGTCTCTAAAACTGATCCACTTGTCAATTCCAGCTCTTATAAAATTTATTTCAATATTTTTTGAGACATGGTTTTTGGATAAAATAATGATTTCAAAATGCTTTGAAATGTTCAAATTTGGTAACTAGGTAAATAGAGCAAATATTTTCACTTGATTGCAAATTCCAGGAAAATAATTAAATTATGATATATTTCAAAAATATAATTGGAAAGAAACTTAACAAAACTTAATATTTATAAAATAATAAAAAATTTCAAATTGTTTTTATTAATTACCAATTTATATAAATATATACTTAAAGAAAAATTAGCTTACAATATTATGCATAAAAGTTATAAAAAGGGGTGGAATATCTTAATAAATAAGAATTCAGAAAATATATTGTATTTCGCAGCAAATTTTTTACCTATTGGCAATGTGTCTATCTCTTTGTATGATATTTAGTCTGAATAGTAGCCCTTAATATTGACATTTATAGACTTACAGTGTTTTCAAAATGAAATTGATTCTTCAATGTAAAATATTTTTCATATTGAGGAAAAAAACTATTTTTAAAATTGTTTAAGAAAATTTATCATAATTGCAGTAATTAAATAGGTACTAAAACTTCGTAAAACTATGTGAAATTATCAAATTATTGCATTTAATGCTAATTGATTTAAAATATTTGTATAAATTATTGCTCAGTGTCGGGACTCTCATGAACATAGATTAAAATCATTTTATTGGAAATAATATATAAACAAACGTTTCTTTACCTACTTTAAACAATTGCTATTAAGTATTTTTATATACGCTATTTAATTATTTAAAGTATAATTATGTATAATTTTTATATCAACTATTGATATTTTCTTTTTAGTTAATATACACAAAAGGGAATCATTTCATTCGATTCCTATTGATTGGAGTCTGACAGAAAGCAAATTATTGATTTTTCCTCCCTATTTTCAGTAATGTGTTTTAATATTTAATCAGTAAAAATCATAAGCTGTTGAATGTAGCCAATGAACTCACTGTAGAGAAACTAACTACAATATTTATGATTAATAAACATAGGTTTTGCAAAAATTGTATTAAAAAAATTCCTAGAAAATAACTAAAATCTTCACTTTACTGAAAATGCGCTTATTTTGTAGCCATAATATATATTACAATAAAATATTTTTAACATGGGTTTTATAATAAATTGATATTAAATCTTTTCTCATATGTACTTTTTAATGGATATTTTAACACATATAAATACTGATGTATTTAATAAGTTTTCAAATAATTTCTTTCTCTTTTAAGACAGCAAAAACGACTAAAAATAAAATTAAAAGTTTTATTATTGCTCAGCAAACTTTTCTGGTATAGCTCTTTTCACAAGTCTTAAAAAATATTTTAAGGAATATGTTCTTATTTCAGTTATAATCCTTAAACTTTTAAATATCACACTTAGAAAAACAAAAATCTTTCTTCATAAAATTAACTGAAAAAAATACAAGTGTTCAATTTATCATCATAATGGGAATTTTTTGCCTTGTTCTTTTCTCAAAATGTATTAAAAGCATTAAAGTAGCATCTTGAATTATCTCAAAAAATGTGTTCTCAATTTTTATGCCTCCAAGCATTGCATATTTTGATATATTAACTGCATGTTTAGTTTCATATATAATTTTAAATGAATCAGCTTTCAGTGAAATCTATCATCTTTAAATATATATCAATATGCTTTTTTTATTATTATTATTATTTTGTTCTAGTTCAGCTTAAATGTTGTGCCTTCCTATAAATCTTTTTTTTTTTATTTATAAATTTTCTTTTGCAAACATTTACCTCACATTCATTTTTTGTCATTACACAATTACTTTTTATTTTCTCTTTTTGTAAAACCTATTCATTCTCTCTCTACTTAATACTTTATCCTGCATAGAATTTTATAATGGTTCTGGCAAAAAATAAATTAGTTAATGAATAATTATTTAGCAAAAATCTGTCTTAAACAAATAATCTCCTCACAAAAGTATCTAAATTATTTTATAAATACAAAAATTTAAGATTCATTTTAAAATGAGTGCATTATTTTAAATATCATTGCTTAAAAGAATTACGATAACTTTCTTTTGTTCTTAGAGCTAAAACTTATGTTTTTATGATCAATTAGATTTAAAGGTAAGTAAATATGTTTTAAAAATAGCTTGAAACTTTAAAGTTTTTTATCATTAAAATAATAACTATTCAATAACTTAAATTCATAAATTCATGAACTTTAGCCCATAAACATCTTTGAAGTATTTAAAAAGTTTAACCATAACAAAATTTTTATCCTTGGAACTTGATACAAAATAATATGCATACTGATTTATAAAACAATCTTTAATCAAGTACAAGTAAGTCCAAAAGCAAATAGCCTCGTTTGATATTTTCCAAATTTATTAATAACTTCGTCTTCATCAAAATAAAAATTAAAAAGTCAGAATATTTTCTAATTGCTAAACTGAGTTGTGGCAATTGTGAAAGATATTTAAATTTTTTACTTAGCAATTTTTTTGTTTTAGTATTTTCATGGTTTTTTATTGTGATTCAAAAGGAACTATATTTAAAATCTATATATTAAAAAGTTTTTAAAAGTGCAAGCTTCACTGTTTTTCAGTTGTAATAGAAAAGAAGACTTAAAAGCTTTATTAAAATAAGGATTTCTCAAAATTATTGTTAATTATAAAAATTAACATAAAAGCAATTTAACAATATATTACATACTTATTTTAGTTAATGAATTAAAAAAAATAATATAATGATTTTTATAAAAACTATCGAAGTAAAAGTATTTTATGTCATGCACTTAATATTTCCAAGAATTGATTTTGTATGTTTTGAACATCGGAAGCTCATCAATTATTTAAATATTATTCCTTTCCATCTGATCTTTAGTTAAGAAAAACTCTTAACTAAAGATGTTGCTTTCAAGCATAAATGAAAAGTAAATATTCAAAATAATTTTATATGAAGAATATCATTAAATTTGGAAAATATACATTTGTAACTGAAAACTTATTTTGCACAGATTTTTCCATAAAAAATTTTAATTAATGTACAATAATACATTAAATGTAATTATCATTCACTATCATTTTCTAGTACTGGCTTTATTTATAATGCACAAAATAGGATAAGCAGTGTTCAGAATCAAAAAAACATGAAACTGAATTTTATGCTTAATGTGGCAACGAAATTTTTCTTGTAAGATTCTACGGAAATAATAAAATAAGTTTGCTGCAGAATTAAGAAACAAAATTTAAATTATGTGATTAAGAATGACTATTTTAAAATCAAGCACTTGCAAAATTGTGCATAGAAAAATTTTTAAAGCTCCGCGTTATAGAGGAAAAACTGATTTTGTTTCTCAAAATTTACCTCCAAAGTAATGAACGATAATGAGGAAAAATCAAAATCATTAAAATTATGCAATTTCACACGAATGCACATTACACACTATTTCAGCTGCGTAAAATTTATAATATTGTTATGAGCAATTAAGTTCCTTAAAAAAGGTATTTTGTGATAAAATATTCAAGTAAAAACATAAAATTCAATAAATATACGATGTTTATTTTTAACGGTGGGCACTCTTGAGCAAGTAAGTACATTAGCTCATTTGCCACAACAATGCCTGAAACATCTACTCATTTTATCATTACTCGGTGGGCACCTGTGAACCAAGTCCCGGAGGTACGAGTAGCATCGCCCACGCCACACCACCACAAACCCGTTTATAGGGCGGGCCACATTCATCATCATCTGAGGAAAGACAAGAAACAGAGAGAGAGAGAAAGTACATCCCTGCCCGAGCCGGGATTTGAACCCTGGTCCTCCCCATCCGTTGTCAGTTACGCTAACCACTAGACAAGTTGGGCGGCATAAATATACGATGTAACTTTGAGGAAAATAAATTTGCATCACATACAATATACATCTAAAACATAGTATAATTACTATATAAATTAAATTACAAAAAGCAACTTTTTCAGATGATTTTATAATTCCTTTCCCATTTTTTTTTTTTTTTTATATTTTTATTTTCAAAATATTTCTTTTCTCCTTTTTTCTTTGTATCAATAAAAAGTTAATTCTTTGTTGCACATTTTAGGTTATTATTAGTCTCTATTACAAACCCTTATTTCCTTATTTGTAAATACTATAAAGTACACTGTTTAATATATATATATATATATATATATATATATATATATATATATATATATCCAACATATGACATGTCTTACTTCCATTGATATTAAATATTTTATTAACTATTCTTTAATCTACAAAATATGTAACAAAAGTAAAGTAAATTCCTAAAGAGATATATAATGACTAAACAAATAAAGAAATAAGCACTAATCATAAGGTAATAATAACATTCTTTTCGCAGCTTAACAAAATAACTTTAGCGAAGAAAATTTTCCAACTCTGTCTATCACAGACCACGCTGTGTATCAGCATCATCACATTCCTCAGTTTCCTCATCTTTTTATCTTTATTTCTTTCTTGAAAGAAAACTATTTTTTGTAGGAAAAAGTGGTACAAGTCTAATGGTGAAACATAAAAAATTTTTCTAGAAAGTCCTCTATTCGTACAATTTATATATGTTTTGTTCAAATGTAAATTTAATTTATTTTATATTTATGATAGTTGTGTTCAGAGAAAACATGGCGTCCAGAAAATTTTTTTTATATAATTTATAAAAACTATAAAATTATTTTATGTTACCAGTATCTTAAAATTATAATTCAAGAAAAATGTATGTTGTCACACAATTAAAACGTGGATTAAAAATGTTTATGTTACATTTTTGCTTATAAATATTTATTGGGGATTTATTCTTCTTTTAAACAATTAAAACGAACCTGCAAGATGCATGTTGATATTTAAAATCAAAATTTTTTATTTAAAACATATAATTTTGGTAATATTTTAACAAAACTTTCATAAGTGATAGCTGTTCATTTTCTACTTTAGATTTTCCTTAATATGATGTATGAGTATTTAATCACCATATCTTAACATAGCGCTGTTATTTGAAAATTAATTTCTTAATTAGCCTAAAATGGAAATGAATCATTAAAAAATTCATAATATTTTTTAAAAAGGTATAGTTTTAATTTTAAATTTATAAATTTTTGTTGGTGAGAAGAGTTTTAGAAACTTATGAATCAAAACAAGCTCTATAAATGTGCTTTGATGTATGGCTTAAATTTATCTACCATTATATTATATTTATAATGAATTTTGCCGTGATTATGATAAAATTTATCTTTATTATATTGACAATATAAATTCATTATTAATTATAATTCGTTATAAAGATTTGTCCACAGAAAAATAATTAAATTTATTAAAGCTATTAAATGTTCTTCATAGATTCCATGTTTTACTTTAGAAAACTCAGATATATCAACACAATATTTCAAAATTAAGTACAATAAAATGAGGTTATTTGTAGTTGGAAGTTAGCTTTTTAACACAAATACTGTATGGATCTTTTATTTCATACCATTTTTCCCCAAAACAAGTTCATCTTCGAAGTATCGAAAGTGTTCAACCACTTCTTCCCTTCCATCCTGGTGAACTAAAGAAAAGACCTTATATGGGGAAATTTTCTTTTTCTCTTTTCTTAACTTGTGTCTCTCATTTTTTCCTCTTCCTCTTCTCAGTCTTCCCTTCGCAATCTTATTTTTTGTAGAGCTAATGGAAGCTCGAGAGCATCCTCTCAATGGGGATTGTGTATAAATTTAAAGAAGAAATATGGAGAATTTTGGATATTTCTAAAACATTGATAACAATTTGATTCGCATCCCCTATTCAATAAGACAAATTTAAATTCTCTGAATACATACACATGAAATCAATTTTACTTAAATAAATAAGTAATTTATACTATATATAATTTATCATTATCTATTTTTATCTGGATGTTTATATAAATATAATTAGTAGATTTTGAATTATCCTTTCAAGAATTTTTAAGCAGCTTATCATTATTTTTCATTATATTGTTAAAGGCCAGCGATGAAATCTTGTAAATCAGTTTTAGAAAACTTAATTATGTGCTTATAGCAGTTATGTTATTGTGCATCGAGATTTCCTAATAATCCGTTTAAAACTCTCTCCGCTTGTAAATGCAAAATAACAGAAAAAAATCAAGACCATGTTTAAAAATATCTCAATATTTTTAAAGCCAAAAATGTCAAAAGTATATTTTTTTTTATGATTTAGGAATTTTGTCAAATTATTTGCTTTACAATATTTCTAAATTTAAAATCGATTTATAAAATATTATGCCAATTCATATGAAAACGATTTTTATTTAGTTTAAACATTCAATTCATGCACATTTTATAAAATTTTCATATGAATGTTTCTACATTGTCATTTCCGTTCTACCTTTCAAGAATAAGTATAAAAAGAATCAAAGATATATTTTTAAAGTTTCTAAAATACTGAATATTATCTTAGGTTCAATTGAGATTTTTGCTAAATAATAAAATAGAAACATACTATATATGAATAATATTTTTTGCATAAAAATTAAACTGTTTGTTAAAAGCATAGAAACTGTTAATGTATTTTCCTATAATTTATCATATTTTTTTCAAATTATTATTATTTATTATTTTTGTATAATAAAATATATTTAATATATACTTTTAAATTAAAACATATTCCGGATATTCAATTTTTTGTATTTAACCATTATGGAATATTATTTGCAAACAAATATTACCCCTTCTTGTTTGTTAATGTTTAAATGTTGAATAACAAAACGAAATATATAAAAATTCTTTATTTTGAACTACGATAAACCTAAACCTGTAACAAAAAATGGAATTTAATTTTATTTTCTAATAAAAATCCATATTGCTTAGAGTATTAAACCCAAAATTAACCAGATTAAATATTTTAATTCAATTTAAATTAATTCTCAGTTGTGAAAGTTTGAATTTCATTATATTTTTCTAGCAAAAAACAAGGACATTTCTCACATAACATCGTCATTATAACAATATTAAAGCTTTAAATTATGGATTAAGTAAAATAAATTATGATAGATTTCCAAAATTATGTCTTATCATAATTAATCAAAAATAATTTGTTTTTTACTTGCATCCATCAATTTCAAATTCATTTTAATAACCATAATGTTTTAAAAAGCTTATTTTATTAAAAAAGAATATTTTAAAATTTCTGATAATTCGTGTTAAAATTTAAACTATGTATTTCAGATGTTAAGGCAGATAATATTTTTTTCAAATTTTGTGATTTTCACACATTATTAATTGTTTCTCTTTTTATTTGCATAAATTGTACTTTTTTGTAATAAAATTTTACCAGAAAATATCTTGATTGCTTGTGTTTTTTTTTCAAACTGAAATATTTAAAATTATATAATATATATTATTTTAAGATGATGAAAAACGCAAGAAATCAAAATGTTTTTGATCAAAAAAATTCCCAAAAAATCTTATTTAATAATACTTAATTGATTATTACGTTTTCTATTTATTCTACGAATCAATTTTTAATTTTTTTGAATCTAAAAATCAATTTAATAGAAATTATTAATTATTATTAAATAAAATATTTTTTTCTAAGTAAAATTGAATTTTACATTCTTTGATAAAAAAATTTACTTTGGCATTTGCTGGATATAACAAATCATTGCGTATTTTTAAGTAAAGTAAAAAAAATAGAAATGTGATATTGTTATTTAATTCTTATGAAAAAAATGCATGTTGTATATTATAGCATCAAAGTATAGAATTATTGGCGTAATAATATCATTAAATAAATAATTTATAAATAAATGAGATCAAATTTATTTTAATTTCATATTATCTGATAAAAATGGTATATATTATTATATATTATTTTATGTCATATTTAATAGTATATAATAATATATACTTTATTTCAAAAAAAAAATATTTGTTATTAAAGTTACCAATTCCAGTGATGAATAGTACATATAAAAACATCTAATAAAAATGATATTTCATTGTAGAATAAAATGAAGATGTAGAATAGAAATAGTTTCATTAGAAGTACACTCTTTTATAACTAAATAAATAGAGTGTGCTTTGTAAAATCTGAAAAGGATAAGACTTTTCTTATCGTTTTCAAAGGAAAATTTTATGTGTGCTTTGAATCTCTGCAACTAAGTTGAGTCATTCAACAAAATTAATCTTCTTTACTTACACAAGAAGAAAGTAGATAAACACAAAGAGGTCTGCAAATACCAACCCATTCTTGTGTTCTTTCGCCCTCAAACTTAAGTGTAGATGGAAAGATAGATGGTAGCTGAGTACTATGAGAAAGAGAAAAAAGCCCGATAAAAGAGAAACCAGGGGAAAAAAACTAACAAGTAAAGGAGTCCACAACTCAACTCAGCTCGTCCAAAGGGATAGAGAGAAGGAGAGAGGCTGCAAAAGATCATCCGAACAAGAACGAACAAAGACCGAAGGCGGTCTGAAGATGACGCGCCAAAATGACTGGGGGCGTGGTCGGGCGGTATTACGTCAGCAGGATAGGCTTGTTTTCCCCCCACTTGCTTTTAGGGACTCTATCTCTCCACAGAATATATTCACTCCAAAATTTGCTTCCGTTTTCCTAGTTTTTTCTTTACACGATTCCTTTATTTTATGAGGGACTTTTATTCGGATTCCCGGGTTTGCGGTTTGATTTTGATATGATATGGAAATTTTCTCCCCCATTCTTTAAGATGAGTGACTTCATTGTCTTTCCCTCTAAGCGAAAAACGGTAGGTGGCTTTTCAAATATTCTGTGTCTATTACCATAAATTCAGCGCCTCTCCATAAAAAAGGGAGATTTAAATATCGCAGTTCTGTCTTATTCGATACGGACGACCAATGTATATACACATATTACGTGAATATAAAACTGGAAATATCCCCAACATGTTTTATGGATAGAGACACTTATGCGTTGACATTCAGCATAACTTTTAGTCCAAAAATTTTACAATTCATATTATATATCTTCATACTCGAGTAAGAGAACACTAAGAAGAACATTTTTCACTTTGCAACCAAAAAAGTGCAAAACATTTAATTTCCTTATTCTCCATCAAAGGATATGAAATGTTGAAGAAATTGTAACTACATATAAACTTTTTTTATTCTGGAAAATAGGCATTAAGAAGTTTTGAAAATTATGCAAAATTCAATGATTGACTTGTTAATTGATATGCTTTTCGAGAAATAACTTTCATGCATATTATGCAATTAAAATTTTTTGTATAAATGAGCATGCGCGAATTTTGTAAGTGTGAAAAAGCTGACCCACTTAGTAAGTAACATGAAATCGATACGTTAAATAATATAATTTAACGGTAAAAATGCATATTCTTTGAGCCTGAGAATTTTTTGATTTCATTATCTTAAGATTAGTACACCATCTTTTTAAAGGACAATCATATGATAAGTAACAAAATGAGTATAAGAATATATTTATGTGCAACTTATTTTCTTTGATTCTGACATGAATTATCTTGTTATGGGTTTTGTATTACGGTAACATAACTGAGCCCTTTCTTTAAAAATATTTTCTATTAGAGAGTTTTAATTATATTAATATAGGTTACATTTAACACGCACATATTGTGTAATTTTAATCACATTATTGTTAGATCCGGTCACTTTTAACAAGCGAAACCATTTGCTTCATTTTGTTTCTTAGATACACCTTTCATGAAAAACATCCATATATAATCTTAATTATAGATTCAACCATCCACAATTGATTTTCTCTCAACAGAAATAGATTATCCAATGGGGAAACATTTTATCCACGAAACAATATTGATTTTGCAGATCTGATAATGGTGATTATTTTTCTTTTGATAAATCTTCATAAAATTGTCTAATAATTGTGTTTTATAAAAAAATTATTTTCAAAAGAAAACTTTCGAAGCTTTGAATTCCCCATACTTTTAGGCCTTAAAAAGAAACATAATTATTCCTACATGTGTACCTGACGCATTTCCTGATGAATCAAATAGCTTCTCAGAATGAAACTATGAAACAAAGAATGTGTGCTGCTAAAACAGGATTATAATAAGACTACTAAATAAATATTGCAAACTATTTCAAACACATATTTCAACCGTTTTGATGCTGAAAAATCTTCCTAAGTTAAATTATCACTTTTTTAGCAATTTGATTATTAAAACAAATAAAAATTTTAAATTTTAAAAATATATTTTATTATTCTCAAAGTATGCGAATTTATGTGATGTATTTGTCTATTATTTTCAATGTGTGTCATTAACCTGTCAATGCAAAATATTAAATAAATCTTTTTGAAAATGTATCCATCACCTTATATATATGGTGAAAATGCACTTTAGGTCCCCTCCTTGGCACGTTTTCAAAAACACTGATGCCATGGCGAAAATTCTACCGCTATTTCAAAGTGAATTTTAATTAGCGACCAATGAAAAGGCTAAAACAAACGAACAATTATTGAGCATGCGCGAGAAAACGCTTCAAATTTGTGAGTTGGCGAAGTAGGGGACCTAAAGCACAGATTAACCATATATATATATATATATATATATATATATATATATATATTCATACTTTAGTCTGGACTTTTCCATGGTATTCATTTACTAGAAGAGTTTTACAAGAAGAGTTTTCCTGCCTTTTTGTATCAGATAATTATTTAATTTACATGAGTAATTAAATAGCTATTTGACGATACGGACTGAAAAAAAAAATCTTAATGCCAAATTATTGCTTCATGTAACGATCTCTTTTAATTTTGATTTGAAGAAACTTTAGTATTGACTTTAAGGAAGAATTTAGACACTTGGTTATATCGAGAAATCAAACATTACCATGAGAAACTTTAAATAACTAAAACTGGCACAAATTTGTCAAGATCTGGAATGATATTAATAATGAGTTGATCTGATTCAGAAACTGGATACTGGTAGAAATGTTTACAATTAAAATTTAAGGCATCTATTTAAGAAAGTTAAATAATTTAGGATTTTTGATATAATTAGATACCATAAGAGAATGCTTAGGTATATATAACTTTTAACAATAGACGTGTTCTTTCATAATATAAATTTCAAATTTTACAAAATCATAAGCTATTAAAAACATTACTTTTACATTACAAATGTCAAATTGCAATTCAAACAACGAGAAAGTGTGTTTACAATGATGTCTTTAAAAAAATAAACATAAGTTGATCATAACTTTATAAAAACATGGTTACGTACAGTACATACCATTTATAAAGGCAACAGCATATAAAGCAAAATCATCTTTGATCATAACTAAAAATTCAAATGTAATTGTATGACTATTAATCATAATTTAGTTTCAGAAAATCCATAAGTAACAAACTGAATAAAAATGAAAATTAATTCTGATTTTATAAAAGATTAATGGAAAAAGGGTAAATGGATAAGTTATTAATTGGATGTTCGCAGCTTGATCATTATCCTAATGATGCCATTTCTTTAGTCGAAATGTAAGCTTGAATGAATATACTCTGTCTCACTAGATTTGGCTTACAACGCTTAGACTTTCTCACACTTTACGCTTGGCTTAGATTCACGCTGTCTCATTACCTTTGAACAAATTTTTTATTTCATTCATTAAAATAAATTTTTTAATCACCGACCTAAGAACATTGGTAAGATAAAATTTTGAGATCTTTAAACAACTATATTGATATAGCAAACACTGTAGTTACGAAATAGGTATGATTCTCTTGGTACTCATCTGTGTCTTATAGGCATTCTTATTGTGGCTAAATATTCCCTGTACAATGAAAATGATTTTATGGGCAAACGACACTTGTGTACTATGGAACACCTAGTGGAAGTATTGATGCTTTTAGGTATTAAGAAACGGACAGCCATTTATATAAGGCTTCGATTAATCATTTTTTAAGTTGTTTGGGGATTCTTTGGAAGGAAATTTACTCTTATCCCCTCCTTGTTTCGGACTTTTTACTCGTCAACGGATTTATGACACTTTCAGATCATCAGAGATAAGTAACAACAAGAAACGACATCTTTGGAAAGATAAGTTTCTTCTGAACTTTTTGTTGTCATTGCTACATTTGTATCTTTTTTGTTTTTATAACTTCTTTTATTCTTGTTCATATACTCGAGTAATTGAAAATAACAAAACAAAAAAAAAAGCAAACAAATTGAATGAATAAAACCAAGACATGTGATCTGCATCAACTTGACACGTAAAAATGTTCTGTTGAGTTGATGAATCTAGTATTGAGATCACAAATGGTTCTTTCATTTTAAAAGTAATTAGGAAATTAAATAGAATAATTAAATTGATATATTTTAATGGATTTTTCGTGCAGCTTTGTAATAGTGTGGAGACCATGTGGTGAATTGATTTATAAATTCAAATTTTTATATTGAGACAATAAAAGCTATGCATTATTCACAAGTTTTCGTAAGGATTTAGGCCATCAATCATAAGCTTTATTGATAAAAAGGTTTCTTTTAGATTGACAAGTAACACATATAAACTTTATTACTTAGAAAATTTGTATGAATTCTTAAGGGAAAGGTGAATTGATGACGTTAACGCAAAACAATGCATTTGCAAGATGATTCACTTGAACAGTGTGAAAAAATCTCAGACACATTAATCAGTTTTATTGGCAGCCTGATTAAACATCTTGCTCGTAAGTAAAGGCGACATTTCCTTTTGAGATTTTTTTAATTTAACTAAAAAATCAGTTTAGTAACCAAATCTAATGAGATTTTTTGGTTATTGTACAACAAAGAATTTTCCTTGTATATCATATCAATCTCTTTTTCTTTCGTTGTTTATATCACAACTATCTCTGCTAAATTGTATAATACAACTGGCCAAATTGAATTAATTGCGGTTTTCATTATATTTCAAATATTTGTTCTTTCTCGGATATTTTTTAAAAATTTTAATTTAAGCTCACATCAATTTTAAACTTTGATAGAATAGGATAATACTTACATTCGAATTTAACGAAAAAAAAAAATAAGTAAATGTTAATGCGTATAGTTTTTCCGTTAGATTTTTCTTTCTGAAAAAATAATTATGACACACTCAATTGAACATTTTATTTTTATATCCCCTCACAATTTCACCAATTTTATTGTAATATTTTTAAACAAGGATCACATGTTGTGTTCCCTATTCCCAAATTTTAAATGCAATGTGTTCAAACCGATAAATTAGAAAAAATTATAAATAAATATAATCACCCTCAACTCGTCTCATCATCCTGCCTATGTGTTTCAAGACGAAGATTTGAAAATAATTTTTGGGCACCAAATATAATTTTTAGTAATAGCACTGGGTAATAAAAATTATATTAATTTTTATTACCCAGTGCTATTACCAAAAATTGTATTAAAGCTATCGGTAAGATAAGCTTTACTATCGGTAAGTCAAAATATGCTGAGAAGAAAATGAATGAAATTCACATATTGTTTGCAAGAAATTTGAAATTTGAACATTGATTAGATGAAATCCATGTCATCAAGTTATTGCAAATATGTCAGATTTGGAAAGTGGAAAAATTTTCTCTCTCTCAGTGGGACTTTACATCACATTCTACGCACCATTCTGCTTAGTATAGCAATATTCAGAAGAGCGGTACTGGGACAAGGCCCACATTCAAATGTTAATTTTTTAACTATATTGAAGGAATACTTATATTCCTTGTTGTTTTTTATTATCGTTAAATGTTGTATAATTATTATATAATAAGACTCAAAATTTGTATTCTTGGCCTCAACTCCATAATATTGAATATATATTGCCTATGAAATCGAATTTCTTTAAGTATTTTTTATTATGTAGCATTTTAAGTCATATTGCTAATTTGGTTAGTCATACCACAGTTTCATTAATTGCATAACTCTGGTTTTGGATAATAATAGAGATAAACTCTGGTTTAGGATAATTATTGAGAGTTTTACTGGAAATAAAAATTTTGCACTCAAAGGTTGAGATAAAATTTTTTCGGTCAGTTTGAAATTGCATTAATATTGAATTAACTATTTAGTAAATAATACTGTATTTTCTTATACAACACATTTAAAAATTAAAAAATTATTACATCACTGAAAAATACATAAACTGAGTAAAAGATTCATTGCTGATAAATTAATTCGCTTATATGTATTTTTTAAGAAGGATTGATTAATTAAACTGACAATTTCATTGGAAATGTTGATTCAGTATGTGTTTGAATGGTTATGAAAACTAACTTTTTTATAATTTATATGGATTATGGAAAACAAATTGACTTTAAAAATTCACCAGTACTAATTCACAGGGTAGTAAACACGAGAAATGAACCCATAATGATGCAAACAATTTTAAAAATTATTGTGTTGGGGAAAAAATATAGATAAGTTAAATAAGCGTCTAGTATCAAATATTCCAGTAATCGAATCAGACATATCTTGTTATGGAACAGAGAAAACTACAGATATTGGATATTTCTTTACATGTATCCAAAACCAGGAAATAACACCTTTTGGATACTCCTGTACATAGTGTCCAAAATATTTTTTCTGAATTTGATAAAGAAAATTATATTTTGGACTTTTAAAGATTCCTTATTCTCTTAAGTTATATACTCGGCAACCTCTAATTTTAATAATTTTTAAATTGTAGTATTAACATATATTTAAATTTTTAAGCATTACTTTTGGTTCAATAAAGAACAATATTAATATTAAGAACTAAATTGTACCATATTATTAAACATTTTATTTATTTATGGTTATAAATTATTGCTGAGTTTATTCGAATGTATAGTATAAAAGAATCATAAATTTCTATGTTCGATTTACTTTTCAATCCTCCAATGTAACAATTCGAAGGTTCAGCTCTTAGATATTTATAGTGGTTCAGAATTCAATTTAAGTCATAGGCTTCTGTCGAATTATCTCAAGAGCACAGAAAATGACCATCAAATAGCAAATTCTTCTTAATCAGAATCAATTCGAAATTTAAAGCTTTAAAAATTATGTTGTTCACTTATTTCTTTATACTTATTAAAATTATCATATTAACATCTTAGATGCTTATTAATAACATAGGAAGCATATCAAACAATTCTTTTTACTAGATTTTTACTTCTTTAATTCAATTTTTGCTTTTTTTAATTCATTTTTACTTTTATCATATGAGTTATACAGAAAAGAAATACTGAAGAGATTTGACTGGTACTGTTAGAATGAGAAATTTCATCAAATTTAAAAACTTTTATTATCAATCTCTTCATGAAATAACATTTTTCTTGAAGGAAATTTTCAAAAAGACTTCTTGACTTTAAAATCAGATAATTCGGAAACAATAATCAATAAAAGCAAACAAAAATTAATGTTTACTGAGAGAAATATGAGAATCTGACACACAAATTGAAAATTTAATTACAAATGCAATAAACAAATGAGATCATAATTGCAAAAAAAAGAGAGAGAGGTATCTGAACATTAGGTTATTTTAATTGTTTTAAAACTATCTTCTTAAAGCTGGCATTGGAATTACATTATTGCAAAATTAACCACATAAAATTTAAGTTTTTTTGCTAGTAATTATTATGAAAATATAAAAGTAATTTTTTTACATATTCACCATAATTACTAGAAAGTGTACGAATTTAGGTGTGAATGGTAATATCCTCACAGGAAATATTCCGTCAAGCTTGTAGAAAACTTAATAATTTGTTACTCTTATTATAGATTAAAATTCTCATTATTAGCTGAACATTCGTCAAATAAAAGTAGTAATTTTCAATAAAAAATATTCTTATATCGAAATTTTATTGAGACATTTTTCATAGAAACTACCGTGCAGAGAGAATGAACTTATAGAACATTCTAGAATACCCTGGAAATACCAGCATATTCTCTTCTCTCTCGCTAAGTGGAGTAGCACACTTAAAAGAAACCAGAGCATTTCTTAATTCCGAGCTCTCTCGTCCATAATGAAGGTTCTCCGTCTATTACACTTATCGGAAAAATAACTCCTCTGAAAGAGAAGTCCTTGGAGGAAACTTCGAAAAAAGATCAATAGTATTAGGGATAGCCGCACGGCACTTATGAGATAAAAATGATGCTGAAGGAGCATCCGGGAGCAGGGAAGGAGGATGGAGATGCGCAATTAGAGCGAAGGGAGTAGGGACATGGATTGCCGACTCCCACCACTGGCTGCCGTTATAGCCCCCTCCCCTCGATGCTGCTACCCCCGAAAGAGGTGGTTGCGCCCCGCCCACGTGGAAACATGGCGGCAGCGTGCAGGGGCCGAGGACCTCTGCCGGAGTGGGATGGGCAGGGGGCGCCCCGATAATACACTCTCCAGGAGAAAGGAAAGAATGGACAGATTCTGATAAAGAATGGATTCTTCTCCTCTTCTCCTGGGATGCCTTTTCCGTTTGTCTTGCAAAGGAGTTTTACAGATTGGGAGGTGTGTATCCTGTGTATCGGGAAAGCAGAGGGAGACTGATGAATCAGAATATTTTCCTGCTTTACTTTCAATATGTGTCGCCCAAGATAATATGTTACATCATCTTTCGTGGTCAGATAATGATCAGCTAGCTAATGGATCATAGCTCCTTTTTTAGATTGCTAACTTCTCGGCTTGACCTTAAATAAACGTTTCTTGAAGAATTATTCATTAATTTTAAGACTTATTTTTTTTAAAAAAAACAATTTCACGCTTATGAACAACATTTTTCTGCCAAATAAATTTAAAAACACTACAGGACATTAATTTTAAATTCATCAAAACTGTTCCAAGCAAATGTAACATAATAATCAAAATATACAGAATTGGTAACTTTATTATTTACCATTATGTGAATATATTTTGATTGGTAATATTTTTGTTACTGGAGTTAATTAACGTGAAACCAGAATGGAAAGCTAATTATTCCGTCTAGCTGGTTTGAAATTCTCTTGGTACATTTTGCTCATGAGAGCTAGTATAATATAAAGCTGAGGGGAAAGTGCATTATGATCCTTTGTACTTGATTTACAAACATCCATGCTTGATGCTAGTTTTGAATCCACACCATTAGGTTTGTTGGCAAGGGAGATGACCATTCTGTTATTAATTCAGCTCTTCTTTCAGTAAAAATATCTGAAAATTTAGTAATAAACGTTATGGTCTTGCTGATTTGATTCAGAATATCACCCATAGAGAAATTCTCTTTCATTTAAACATTGTCTCTTAAGTAAAAAATTTTTCTTTTTTAGTTTTTATCAGAATTGCAAAAGATATTTACATCCTGAACTATCATTTTTCATGGAATTAAAAAGAATATACTTCCATTTCATGATTTTCATCAGATTCTGTATTTTTAAAAGAAAAATATTAAAGGAGTTTTATAAGAGAGAATTTCAAATAAATGAACATCTTTTCCTTCGTTGGTTTTTCCAAAAATTAAATCCACCCATGATGTTTTATAAGTTTTGGTAAGCACATATATGTTTCTCATATCTCCATGCATGAGATTATAAAAAGGATAAGTATAAATGGATAAGTAAAAAGAATAAGAATAAAGTATAAATGGACAACACATATTCAACAAATTATTTACTATATCACCACATTTTTGATTGTTAAAAAATTCGATTAAATCACAAAACGTAGTGAATTCAACTATTTACTAACCATTTCAGAAGATGCGATAGTCTCAAAGATATCTAAAAATTTTGAATTACTGTTAAATATCACGATGGAATTATAAAATTTTTATAAGTAAATTATCACAAATTTATTTTGAAACTGTAAGTTTGATTGATGGTATTATGCACTATCATTACCAAGAACCTTTCCAAAAATTAGAAAACCTTAATATGGTTAATATTATAAATGTAAAATTAAATTTTTTTATGTAGGCACTAAAGAAGTTTTTAATATTTGTTTTTTAATTGATTTTAATTACTCATACATAATAGTCATATTTTGTTCAGTTACATTTTTCACTGATTTTAAATACTAAAGCTGCCGTTAATGACTGCAGAAATCTTTGATTTTAAGAATCTTAAACAATGTCTAGTTAAAAAAATTAATTAAGTATTTTAGTTTAAATGATTGAAAAAGCATTTTATGGAGAAAGATTTAATATTAAATTGACACTTAATCAAAAACAATTGAAACAACCTTAATTTTAAATAGTTTAAAAAAATAAAAACTAATACCAACGATTTTACTACACACACACACATATGATGTCATATAATTTTACTTTCTGAAATTTTCATTATTTTCATATGGAAGCAAACATAGTGTTTTCATTTTATTTCTTGTTTTATGATTTACTTTAGAAAAATGACTGTGATTATTTTACTCAAGCCATTCATTTTTTTTAATAAAAATTTCATTATTTGAGTGTTATAGGTATTCAGATTTTAAAAATAATTATATTTTACTTTTTTTTAGGAATTGTGTACACTTTGAGTATTGCATGTAAAATTGTGGTAAAATTATTGAAAATTAAGTCCATGATCAGATATATGTAAAACCAAAATCCAAAGCACATTATCATACAAGAAATATATATGAATCTTTAACTTGCAAAACACCTATATGAAATGTGTGTTTCAATAAGATAATGCATCATACACACATCTTTTTATTGTTATCTAATAATATTCACCCGAATTTCTGATCATTAGATTCATAACGATATAATTGTGATTTTACATTTGGGATTTTGTTTTACGAATCTTAACTTTACTGAATATTTTCTTAACTAAAAGTGACAGCAATATTATATGAAATTCAATTAATCATTTATGATTGAAAACATCAAGTTTTCACTGAATTATTTTTTAAAAATTCGTCTATATAAATAGACTAACATTCTTGTTCAATACTATATACTTCCTTTACAATCAAAGACAATAAAAATGGTTTAAAAAAATCTATAGCTTTTATGCCTTACTTAGTGATGATATTTTCTTATATTTTTTAGACTGGTAAAATTCGAATTTTAAATGGAAATGTTTAAAACTTATTCTTGTCAAATTACAGTAATTTCTTAAATAGTTACAGCACAACCACCACAAAACTTCATCGAGCTCTTTTCAATATTAGAAAATATTAAAATCAATATTACATTACAAAATATCTCCATTAATATATGGCTTACTAGAAAACCTTTATATCGAATACTGAATTCTGTAAACTTTTCTGTTATTTTATTAGATATATAATTGCATTTCATTTTTCTTTATTTCTTTTAAAATAATATCTGCACCCCTATAGCCTTACAAATTTGAGTTTAAGTCTTATGAAAAGAATATTGTTTTATTTCTTACGCAAGAAAAAAAGAACATTTCTCTCTCTCTCTCTCTCTCTCTCTCTCTCTCTCTCTCTCGTAATATTTCTCACAAAATATTTTAAGAGTAAAATTATTGCTAAGATCTTGAAATTCTTCCACATTTATACTGACTGTATCATAAAAAATAATTTTTTGTATTTTTATCTTGATGTGAAATGAAGTTTTAAATTATAAATTAAAGTTACATTGCTCAATTTATAAAGAGAAATTAAATATTTATAAAAATCAACATAATAAAATATACTTTTCTTAAAGAATAAATTTTTATTTAATTAAGAGAACAAAAAAGACTACTTTCTGAATATGCAAGTAATATCATTAACTGTGAATGAGGAACTTAGAATAACTTTGCTCGTATAAACTAAAGTGTTTCGAATCGTATGACGCTGAGTATTTGAGATGGTATGTCTCTTAATGAGGTTTCCGAGAAGTATTTCACAAATAAAAGAACCATTAACAATACAATAGATCTTAAGCCATTTCTTAATTTCTCAGCTGACAAACATTAAAGACAGTTTTATCTTCTTGAAAGATAATTTTAGGCAACATCTTTTCCAACTTCTTAATTATTTCAACTTTTATATTAAAAAAAATCCTTTAAATATATATCCAGTAAACATTCCTATATTAACTCGTTTGAGAGTGCTAGTGATATTTTTATAAATTTTGTTACAGATCACTTATTTCAGTTTTCAATAATTTAGATAAAAAGTGCTTTTCTAAGAGAGGAAAATTATTCAACTACTCTCTGAAAATTTATTGAATAAATGTGTTTGATGTGAAAAATATCTTTTAACAGTAGAAAAGATATAATTTTTAATTAGATTAATTATATTTGATAGTTGAGATATTCATAAAATATTTTTTATTTTTACTTTTGATGTTTAATGAAATTTAGTTTTTAATCAGTTAACTTTAAATAACTTCATTATTTTAAGTTTATAAAAATTTATTCAAGAAATAAATAGAATATTCATTTATATAATTGAAACTTTATGGAGTATTCCAAGTATCTAATAAGAAAGTTTCTCTGCGTTAAATTTGTGTCAAATTCATTTTAGTTGGTTGATTTTAAAATAATATTAATGAAAGTTTATTTTTTCGAATTAACGTTATTCCTTTTCTTCATACTACTTCTTAAATAATTAATAAAAATTAAAGGAAACTTATTTACAAAAATAATGATTTACTTATAAATATTTTATACTTATAAATATTTACTTATAAATATTTTCTGCTTAAATATTTTAAAGAGAACTTTTTAATTCATTTAAAGATATAAATATTTTAATTAACGTTTATTTGCAACAATTATATTAGTGTTCATTACATTTTTTCATAAACTTAAAGTCATTAAAATGTATTTCTTTTTTAATGGAATTTGTAGGATTCTTAAAAATTTTATGTGTGTTTCTATATTAAATTTTTCTGTATTCCTTGTCAAATGAATCTGAATCCCATGTAGACAAATAAAGGTTATTGGTTATTAATAATTAAATTGTCTTATAAAACCTCTCATATAATTTTATATAAAATAACTAAATAACGGTGCCTTATTCTACTTGAAAAGAAAAATACATTAGGAATATTTATTCAAGAAAATAATGTGTTACAAAAGAAAAGGATAAATTATACAAAAGAAAATACCAATTCACAATAACAGAGTTTCATATTACTGAAAATTAATTCTGAGAATATAGATTAAGAGTGACAAGAACTTAAAGATATTCTTTGTAATATATATATATAAAACCACACACATTCTATTTCACATTCACTAAAACAATGTTCTATTTATAGTAATTTTCTTCCAAACTGTAACATGTTCTCTTTTACATTTAATATATTTTGAAAACTTGTTTATCACATATTGAATTTGCATAGATCAAGATAATTCAATGAATTATCAATAGTCTTATCATTTGTGATTTATCATAATCCATGGTTAGTTTAATATCATAATGGCAAACAACAACCACTGAGCATTTTTCCTGATTTAAGCGAAAGTATAATAACTCAGATTGTTTAAAAAAAAAATTACGCACATATCTAAAACTTTAGGCAGTTTTTTTTTATTATCTATTCCACATTCCAAGTTCATTATTCAAAATCAAACAAAGAATGAGTTCCTAAATGTATAAATTTATCGTATTTCGATTAATAATGTTCACAATTACATTTAATCGGGGTAATGCTCATTTCGACCGATTTTCCCATTAAGTTGAATTACTAGTACAACTCCCTGCTCTATATACTTCTCTCTTTCAGACTATTTTTCGATGTTTCCTGAGTCAGACACTTACCCTCCCGATAATTACCAAGAAATTATCGGCGCCCATCTTTCCCGGGGATATCGAAAACAGGCCTCCCGATACGCCCCGGCCTACCCCCTTATGACAACTAAATATGCACTTCCAGCAACGAAGGATATGCCTCGCTTCCTACGTACAGATGGTCAATCGCCCACTCTGCCACACAGAAAAGAATCACGTGCACAAACTCTTCAGAAATCACAGGTGTTCGAGAATTGGTATTGAAAACTTGAATATATACAAAGCAGGATAAAATTGAGTTAATTAGAGCAAGTTTGAATACTTTTAATATATTTATACAACGTATTCAAGTATACAATAAACTGTAAAATAATGTTTTGTAGTTATATAAATGATATTTAGGAATCATTTACTTCTTCAGTCATACCATGATTACAAAATTTATGTAACTTTTAGCTTTAAATTTGTGAAGAAGTTCTAAATGTATAATAATACTGAATTCAGTTTAAGAACTGTAAAATTAGTAAAAATCATAATTTCTGATAAAATTGCATACATTAATAAATTGTATGTATATTTTACACATAGAAGGAATAGGAACATGAATAGTCAATAAAAAAACTTTCATTCTTAGAATTATGTCAAAATGAAAAACGTTATTTATAGAGTTCATCAAACTTTTTACAGGATGAAAAATTTTAAAATTTTCATGATATTCTTCAATGTATCGTTTTATCTTCTAAGATAACTTTTTATGAATAGAAGAGGTCGTGTTTACTTGTTGTAAGAAAAGAAAACTAGAATATCGTCCAATATACGATGCAATAAATTTGCATGCAGAAATTACAATGATAATTTGGTTCAGTTTTAATTTACCAAGGTTTAGTACTACACTTGCGCTCTTCGTAACATATGATCTCAAGTTCGAGTCTAGTAACTGTTGAATAAAAAAATATTTTTGACCCCACTTATTTACAACCAAATATCGAAAATTATTGATATCCACCTTAGGGATAGCTTTTCAAAAGTATTGAGCAATGATCAAGGTCTTAAGAGGAAAAACCCATAAAATTCCCCATCAGTCATTCTAATAAATGCGTATGTAGAAATCGTAAACGAAAAATCCATCTCCCATAGTTAAGAAATGGTTGGAATCGAATCCGGCACCGTCCACTCTGAAGAAAGCATTTTTATCGCTAGACCATGGTGAGCTCAAGAGAGAAATATTATGAATCCGCTACCTGCAATCACATTCTTCTAGATGGATGTTTGGTATTTTTTAATAATTCTTCTCTTGTAACATATTAATATAGCTCATTTCTCAGGAAAATTCATAAATAGACAGATGCTTCCTTCTGAAAGAAGCAGATTCTTGGTAGATGAAGGATTAGTCATCTAATTTCTGATTGCTTCGTTAGTGAATTTGACTCCTATCCTGGAGAGTAAACCTTCTGGTTTCTCTAAACTGTTTTATTCGATCAAACTGTCTCTCGCGTGCAAAAATTAACCTTAAGAAAGCAACTGATACATTTTTAAAACAGTTATCATCAGTCAAGTGTGCTAAATATAGTGTCAATCTCTTCAGTTTCAACTGAGGCAATGGAAATTCTCTAACTTTTTCGCTCTAATTAATAATCTCCTGTTTAGCTACGATAAACTTTAAATGTACCGTGATTTTCATTGAAATTTCACTTTTAATTCTAAATTTATTATTATGATTGCTTTCACTAAGAAAGAAATTTCCCAGTCAGTATTGTTCATGGATTCTTTACAGTGATTAATTCAAGAAAAATGGCTATTATTCCCTTCTTAAAATCATTGGTCTTAAAAAAATATCACTTCTTAAAATTTCAACACGGGAATTACTTTCCGTTTCAAAAATAACCATATATCAATGTCATATTTTTTGACATTGAGACATTCAAATGCGAAAAAACTTCTACCATGTGAGTCAAATATTGCTCATACTCTAATAACTTTATTAACTTACAAACTTTAAAAGTAATTCTTTTAGATGCAATACGATTCAATAATCTTCTTTAATACATAGTTAAAATTAAATTTTAAATGTCATTTTTGTAAATTTTGAAAAATTTTATTATTTTTTTATTAAAAAAAACTTGAAAAATTTTGAAAAATCATGGGGTATTTGAAATTTTTGATAAAATGCTAATTTTTTTAATATTTAAAGTTGAATTCCACCATATGTATATGAAATGTTTTTTAAAAAGAATGTACTCAAGAATACTGGAATAAATATTTCAGTAATTTCCTTTTGATTTTAGACAGTTTTAAATTACTATTTCAAAAGAAACCGTTTTCTTCAGAATACTTCATATTATTATTTTTATTTTTATAAGCTGTATTTTAAATTTATAAGCTGAGATTTTAAACATTGATAAAATGTTTAAAATCTCATTTTTTGAACAAATCAAGAAAAATTCAGTTTTCGATTTACCATATCCTTCTATCCTTATTTTTTATACGCAACTTTAAATTTTAAGAAGTTGAAATTATATAGATAATTAAGTTATTGAATTAAGTAATGGTCTGTTATATATAATTTTAAAAATCGTATTCTTTCAAGAACTCGTAACTATTTTTAAATATTAATTGCAGTTTTCTAGAAATATGTATGTGCTGTATATAATCCAAGCTGCAAATGCATAAATTAAGAATGAAACAAAATGTTTTACAGTGCTAATAAAATCAATTTCTCAAAGATTCTTTATATATATCATTAAAGAAACTAATAAATTTCATATATCAAAATTTATACCCACAAATATCATTTAATAGAATAAAATAATCATGCAAAATATTTTCTGATGAAAAATTTTTCCAATGATTAAATTCTTTTGTAAAATTAGTTATAAGCTTTTTAACAAGATTCAAAACATTTTTTAAATGATTTTCTTTCTTTTTTTTAACATAATTTTTATTATGTAATAAAGCATTTTCAATACTGAATTTAAGGATCTTTAACATTTTCGTATTTATTAGTGAATTATTAAGGAAAACTAAACAGGAAACAAGAAAAACAGTTTTATAAATAAAATGTTCATTGAGGTAAAAAAATAAACATACCTTAAGGAATAAAAATGAATAAATAAATCTTATAAACTTAAGAGAGATCTAAGAATTGTCTATTTATGTATAAAGAGAATGTTATAAAATTTGGTATAGAACTGAATAGTTTAGGAATTTGCTAATAAATTTAATAGAGCTAATTTGTTTATTAATTTAAAGTTACATACACAATATGTTCATATACACAATATGTTATGTATGCATTATATTATTTAATAATTTAATATTGGCAATTTAAAATCAAGATAGGAGAATTATAATTTCTCTCATCTAAAGCATGTTTTATATGGACAATTAAAATTAATTTTTAATATTTACAAAATATAGAAAAATTCAAATTTTTTAAAATTCATTTTCATTTTTCATTGAGTGTTTTATATTAATGAAGAATTTATTACGCCTAATATTTTTTTTTCTTTTCCTCAACAGAAAAATTATTGGACTAATATCTTTTTGAAAAGTATAATTTCTAATTATCTTCCATATTTCACGGCTAATTATATAAAGGAAAATAAATAATTCACAAATGAATTAATCTTATTATTCTGCAATTTATTTATTCTTATAGCTGAAAAAACTTATCCAGGACATACCTTTTTTTCCAACTTTCGATTAAGAAATGCAGGTAAAAATAGTTCATTCGCACAAATTATAGGTTTTAAAATAATAAATTTCCTTAAATCGCTATAAATTGTTTAGTGAAAAAACAAAAATATTTCTAATTTTTATCTGAAAATTTAGTTTATTCATGTGTAAGCTATAATTTTAACTTATCCGGAATAGAGAACTTGATCAAAAAGAAAAACAAAATTGTTGCTCACCATATCATTGTGAATGCAAAACATTCATTTGTAATCTTACAAGAACAAAATTTTTTCTACAGAAAATCGTTTGAGTAAGAAGTTTCATTTCAGACGATAATTCAGTGGCCTTGAGCTCTTAGCCTAGAATTTTAACAAAATAATATAAAAACGGGTTACGTCGACTTTAAAATAAAATCCTTATTTTAAGAGAATTTTCTTAATTCTACGAATGAATTTTTTTATTTTTACCAGTGATTTAACAGAATTTTAGTTTACTAATGACTGAACTATTAACTCAAGAAGTATTAACTGGTCACTTGAAAAAGTTAAAGATAATTTCAGAATATTTTTTAGATTATTTATTTTTCTCCGAAAACGTTTAATAAAAGTGAATCTGATAATATAAGGTTTTACTTCAAACAAATATCTCAAAATTAAATAATAAATAAATCTGACAATGTAAAGTTTTATTTCAA
>JAPDSC010155683.1:90139-119304 GCA_026290005.1 Latrodectus geometricus
ATATATATATATATTGGAAGTTGATAGAAAATCCATAGAAAAAGACTTTTGAATTACATCTGATTAATATCTAAAAATTACATAATAATAAAACATTGATTTTTGTATAACACAAACTTTTCAAATATAAATGTTACTTACCTTTTTTTTACATTCATTTGAAACTTGCACTTAGTAAATAACAGAATAAAATAAATTATTTGAAAGCAGAATTCTAAAAAAAAATGGTCTTAATTAGTATATTTTTGAAAATGAGAAAATACTGCGATATTGATTAAGCCTAAAAAACATTTCAAGTATTCAGCATTAATATAAATATATTATCTTTTAAAATTTATAATTACGACATATATAAAACTACATAAAGATAAACGGTAAAATAGAAAAATATTCCAATAATTTTCACTACCCTACCAAATAATATTAGAATATATATTTCATATAATACAAAAATGTTTAATATATAAATTTCGTTCAATATACATGAAAAGATATACATGTAATTAACAATACTATTTATTTGTATTTTGCAACGAGGAGACATCCTTTCGTTTTATGTTTCGTCAATTGTGGCTTATAATCAAAATCACTTTGCAAGGCATCTGGGTATTTCAGTGGCCAGTTGAAAGTGGTAAATCATTCAAGCCTACCCGTTTGATGCAGGTGTTGTAAATCTTAAGCGATTAAGATGAAATATTTATTATGCTAAGAACATGCACACATCAAACAAGTATAACAAAAAAAATGGAGTATTCTTTTTAATTTTTAACTATGAATGATTGTATTATGTATAATAGTTCTGTGAAAATAAAAATTCTTAAATTTACTTATATTAAATTAGCGTGTTGTATGATGACTAATTATATCAGTGTGGAAAATCCTACCAGCGGAAAATTGTCATTAGGAAAGAAATGTCAATTATCACAACGTCATCTCATAAAGACTTTGGGTATACAGTTTCCTGGATATAGTCAGAGATCAGCTCTCTTTTTCTTTTAATTTTACTTTCATTTAATTATATTACTTAAATTTACAAGTGTGTTTTTTTTTTTTTTTTTTTTTTGATTACAACTTTATTTGCTTTTTAAAAACTTTTCAGCTATGTTAATGCTGAAATTTCTATTTTAAAATTCAAATTATTTCGATATCATTTGAGTACGTTATGATGGTCATTTAATTTTTCTCTTTATTTTGTAATTTTAAAATATATGAATTTCTATTAATTTTAAGCCATATATATTACTAATATAATTTTCTTTTATATGAAATAATATAATTTTCTTAAAAGTTAAGGAAAAAATATAAAAAATGATTTTCTTGTGAAGAAAAAATTGTCATTTCTTCCTTTTTAACCCAATTAACTACATTATATTTAATTCCCTAGCTATATTGTAATATAACCTAATTATTGGTATTATAAATTGTAAATTATTTTATTTAAATAAAAGGAATATCAGTAAATCAAATGGAATTAATTTGAACTAAATCAAGTGAATCAGCTTTATTTCTACATTTGATCTGTAATTTGATTGACAAGCTATTCTTTTGTTTGATTATTATAACGTCTATAAAATTTCTGCGTAATTTTGCTTATTCAAATTTTTCCAAAAATAAACAGTAATTTAAAAAAAAAATAAATAAGAAAAAAAAGTCTTGACAGCCTATTCAAGGAGTAATTTGAATGGCAGGGAAGCGCGCATTCAGTGGCGCTTCGAAAGAGATAGGGGGCGGCGAGGGTGGTGCCAGGGCGTGGCACTCCGTGTCCCCCATTAACGTTGGGCGGAATACCATCCTCATCAAAGAAGTCCTGACTCACAAAATGGTAGAACTTCGATCCTGTGTTTCATCGCCACGTGTTATCATTCACGAGCAAAAATCCACATTTCTTCCTCTCTTTTTCTATCCCCTCTTCCCAACTGGGTATTGTTTGTCACGCAGAAAACAAATATCTACCATATCCACCCACACATGAGAGGAGGGGTGTTGAAGAGTTGAAATTTGCATCGAACTATATTAGATTTTTTTTTCCATCACTGCTGAAATGAAGCATGAGAGTAATTAGAGCTGCATTTACGTCAGTGTATGATTTACGTCTTTACGGTGTGTTGCCAGCTTAGCCTCAAGAAGTGATGTAAAATATTTGATATCGGTTTCATTTAAAATTTATTTGTGTTAATTTTTTTTTATTAAATAGTACTAATAAACATAGTTTTAAAAAAATTTATTTTAAATTGTAAATGGACTGGTTATAAAATTAAACTAATAATACGTTTTAATACATGCAAGAACAGATAATACTGAGTTAAATCCAACTTCAGTTCTAGCCTATAAAGTTTTAGCAAGCTAAATTAATGGTTTGAAATGACTAAATTTGATTATCCAAATAAATATAATAAGGAAATATCTTAATTATTTCAAAATTAGAAATTTTTCTCTCATTAAAATTTAATTATTTTTTATATTAGTTAAAAAGAATTTTCTTAATCAAAGCTAAAAAAGAAAATTATTGCGATAGGCTAATATTTTCCTCAAAAAAACAATATAATATTAAATGAAAACTTGCAATTTGTTAATCAAAAGCATTGATTAATAACGGTGTATTCTATTTTAAACATTTATAATAGCGCCTATTTTACAATAGATTGAGAGAATAGAATTTCCTTATTTATATCTACTTTATAAATATACAGTTGATATATATTATTAATGGGTATGTATTTGAGTATCTATTAAAAATAACATCAATTTTAAAACTAAATTTAATAGAATATTATAATGTCATTTCATTTATCATTGATATTATGATTAGTTTGTTGATGTATTGCTTATATGCAAGTTTCACAACATAGCACACAAAAATTATGTATTTATAGTTTCCGACAAGATAGATACTTTGCTCTAACTTTTTCATTCTGCATTTATTTGCTTCTTCTAATGAAGGAATAAGTATTTAAAGCTTGGGAAGCGAAGTTTGCCGTAAGAAATAAACAAATTTAAACTTCAGCCTGCACTTTCACATCTCCCCTAGAAAACAAGCTTTAATTTCCATCTATTTAGTTCATTTATTTTACTTCTTGCTTTTCTCATCTCGGCGGAGGGAGATGCTATCAAGCGGGGTCCAGCGGAGAGGGAGCTTCTTCCCCAACAAGATGGAAAGATAAGGCGAAGGTGTTCCAAACCCATCTGCTTTTGCCGCTTGTCTTAAGATGATAATGAGACAACTTAGACTCGTTTGATTTATAGACCCCGAAGCAGGGTGTAACCTTTGCTTCTGGAGCAAACATTGGGAGAATGGGGGATGTGTAAGGGTGTGGGGAGGTCTGATCATGATACGGTCAGGGATATATTATATCCTCTTCTGCTGTTCTCTCACGATTTCGTAATATAAGGAAAATATGTCAAGTTGTTGAATTAAAGCTGTTAATTCTGAATGTTGATCATCCTTCTTCTCGGAACATGCTGGCTACATCTTGTAAGATGAAGCTCAAATGCGATTTCCATTGATAACGTTCCAACTGTCGAGGTTGGGGTGTCATAAATTAAGAATTTCATCTGGAGATTCTTTCTTTCTTGGATTATTTATAAGGTTTCGGAAGACCCCATAAATTTCAGAGCAATTAAAAAAAATTGAATGGAATACTTGAAAACTAATATTTCTTACATTGAAGCTGAATACGAGAGTGACCAGACATTGAAAATCTTTCTTTTTTTATTTACTTAAAAAATCTAAAAAAAAAAAATCCAGTAAAAAGGCAAAGATATTTTATGATAAATGTAATGAACCTAAGTGTATTTAAATTAACTTATTAGTAATAAAAAAAATTTCCTAAAAATCATCTTGCAAGAAATGAAGTTGAATAAAACTTGGCTTTTAAAAGAGGTTTTACAAAAAGGCATTGATAGAATGATGAAAAAGTATTAATCAAAATTAAATTGATAGTACAAAATAAAAAAAATACATAGTAGTTTTCCTTTGAAGCCAATTTTTATCTACTTAATTATATCTCTAGCAATACCGCTGTGTTTTATTGACTTTGTTAAGGATTAGATTTTTTTTTTGGGGGGGGGGGGGTTGTGTAGCAGTTAGGCTGGCAAATAGGGTGCGCTGCTTCGCTTTTTCAACTAAACGCAATTTGGTATAGAGTTCGACTTCTTCAGTAAACACATGCCATAGGTACCTGTTTATATATAGGATAGGCAACCATTCATACTCCATTCCTACAAGGAAAGGAGAGAGAAAGAAATAGTTTATCAATGCCCGAGCCGGGATTCGTACCCAGGACCTCCCTATCCACAGTCAGACACTCTGACCATTAGACAGGGTGGGCGGCCCAATTTTATTAATTATTCAAATTATAAAAATTACTTTATTAAAAGCTGGCCATTACGGATGATAATGAAAAATTAGATAATTGTCTCACTAAAGAGAAATTTTATTAGTATAAGATAGCGCTTTTGATCATTCTAAGATAAAATTTATCTTTCTTTTGAAAAAAAAAAAGATTGAAAATCACTTCCGTTTTATTTCTGGAGATAATAGTTTTTTTTTCTTTATTAAATATACTGTATAGTATTCTTGGATATCGTTTCTTTTGTTCGTTAGGCGCCTTAAATTCTTAGTTTAATTAAAGAACCGTTTTGCTACTTTCACTATTCAAAATAATCATTTGATGAATCAATGCCTCAAATCTAATTATATCTGCATTAATTGATATATTAAAATGTCTATGTTCATTGTTGCCTATTTATTCCATACTTTAATAATCAAATGTTAATCTTGCTCGTAAATCTGTGGGTTATCATATTTTTGAAACAAAATATTTTTTGAAAAAATTATTTTCTATCTAAATTGATAAGTTACTTATCAGTTTAATAAACTTATTAGTTTTATAAAACTGATAAATAAAAATATAAATGTGTTTTTATTCTAATAGCATATTATTTGGGAGCATGAATAAAAATTATTATTGTTTTTTGTTAAGATGGACGAATAGACCATTTCGAATATGATAAAAAAAAATTTAAAAAAATTAAAAAAAAATCCTTTCTGCAGTAAATTATGCAGATAATAGAAACAGTTATTTTAAAAACATTTTTTATCTTTTTTTTATTTCATGCACGAGCAAATTGTTTATTTTAATAAATAAAGTCATCTCCGTTCAATGATGTTTTAATTAAGATCTACTACATATTCAACTTACTTGGGCATCAGAAACAAAAAGTTATTTATTTTTCTTCACACAAACATTATTATTGAAGCAAATATACCTCAATTATTGAAACAATCTCCGATGATTCACCAACTAAATTGTTATGGTTAAGATATCCGTTGTTATTGACGTTCCATTTCGACTCCACTTCAATTGTTTACAGAAAGGATTTCCGTTACTTTTGATTCATGATAAAAACAAATTTAAAATTATTCTCGTTTTTCAAATGGAATATAATTCTAAAATTATACACAACTTTAATTTTTTTTTCTCCTTTCATATTTTATATTCATTGTAATTTTTATTGTTAAAATTAATCTTCAAATACTTTATTTGTATTGAATTTGAATCCGTATATTTTGTTTCATCTAATTTTACTTGAGAAATTGTTTTATACGATGCAATCCTGAAAATGCTATCAAAGATTACACTAGATTCTTCAACTGGAAAAATATTTAATGAAACATCAAACTATGCAGGCATTGATTTCTGCATCACTTGCTTAAATTTAAGGATTCGAAATGAATTTCTATTCTAGTTTTAGAGGAAGAAGTTTTGAATTACCTTTATATTTTTTATGTGACTTGAATTAGTCAACAATTGATTATATTTTGTTAAGTGATTTGAATTCAAACTCCCTTCACTTTTATTTTTACGTATTCTTTTTGTTATTCCAATTGAGGGACAAATTATACCGAACAGATAACTTTTAAAAGTTTTCTTTTATCCAAAATCCAAGATGGAAACATCTTTAAAACATTATTATTTTAAATTCTAATTAGAATTAATAAATTAATAAATTTATATATCGTATTAAAATATTTCAGCAAATTATAAAATATAGTTGAGAAAATTTTTTATATATAAATATTTGGTTATCCAAAGAAAATGTTTATAAGGAAAAATATGGGAAAGAATACTAGTATTATATCTAAACTAGTACAAATTACATACAAATCGCAATAAATTTCTTTCTTCTTACTCAGCATATAATACTAAAAAATTAAAATGTTTGATTTAAACCCAGAAATTTTCCTTTCTATTTATTTAGAAAATATTAATGTAAAATTGTTATAAAAAAACTATTAAAATGTTGAATTTTTTTTTTTTTTTTTTTTTTTTTTTTTGATTTGTAAAAAAAAAATTATTTTTCTATTTAAATTTCTAAGACACACTTTTTATAAATTTTTTTAAGGAATCATGTTTGATAAATCGAAGCTTCTTTGTAGTGAATAAAAATCATTCAAAATAGGTTTTACTGTCAAATAATTTTGACTGAATTTAATTTGGAATTATAAGAGATTTTAAATTTTAAATAAAAAAAGCAGCATTGGAGAACTTCTATTTCCTCGGGAATAAAAATGCGAGGTGTTTACTTGAACTTAAAACGGATACTGTTACATTGTTCATCTGTTAACTTGGCTACATTTTAAATGCAGATGTCTAGAAAAATGACGCAAACATAATTTGCTTTCCTTTATAGGTCTATAATATCCAAATACTTTGATTCAGATCTGCATGATATAAATCTATAGGAAAACTCATGATTAATCTTTAGTTAATTTCTTTCATAAGGTTACTAAAAAATTCTTATAGAGCTATTTGAAGGTCACTTAGAAGCCGTACTAATGACTGTTTTGTTTTTGTTACTTATTCGGATTTTTAGAAAGCTAATGAAATGAAAAATGTCTAATTAATATTTATTTTATAAGTTATCATTAAATATTATCATGTTGGGAAAAATACGTAGATTTTTCATACAAAAAGGAATAATTTTATGAATTTCATTTCAATTTAAAAAATAAATCAGAATTATTTCACAGTACAAAGAATCCATAAAGTCAGCATTCAAATTCTCCAAAATCCATACATAGCATCTCGGTAGGCCCCCTTAAAACCTTTAAATCAAAGCAATTTTCAAGAAGTTCGAAATTCATCCCTCAAATTTGGCATTCAAAACTGCCACACCTTCGTAACTAGACAAAATTATCGTCGGCGTCATCTTCACTCAATGTTGCTGCACACACAAAACTTATAAATACGCGTATTGACACTTAGATTTATCCCGGTACAGAAAACGATTTCCTAAATTGATCTTTCCGTTTTGGCAATGGCAGGGAATGAATGAATAAAAAAAAAATACATAAGGAGAGGAGGAAGATCGAAAAAAGAACCCCACCGAAAATTGAAGCAATTTACCAACCTCCCGATTCCAAGTGCTGTGTGTTTGAAAAAGAAGCGAACTTAATGAAATACAGATATCCATATGACCTTGAGAGAGGAACCATCAGATCTCTAACCGAGATAAGAGCCTGCTTGGAGATGATAACTGATGGGGCTGTTAAATGCACGTTGTAATAAACGCTTTTTGCAAAGATAATAAATGTTATTTGCGAATTAATCCACAATCAACATGAAGAAAAACATAGTGTTTTTACGGTTGTAACATTCCGTGGTGGTTTTGCTAATTCTTCACAGAAATGAACTGTTATGTATCAATTTCTCACCATTTTGATAAGCTCTGAATTATTTGATGATGTGAGTTTTTTTTGTAGGATTGCAACTCGCTATTAGCATTTAAAAATAAGTTTGCTCCTACATAAAAAGTTAAAAAATAGAAAATTACGCCTTCATCAATTAATGATTTACATTTACTCGTCGCAATAAAAAAATATTTCTCACCTTAATAAAAACTATTTTAAAAGCAGGTGTTAGAAAAACTTGGAAGTATAATATATTTTGTCACTTAAATAAAAGGCAACGTGTTTAATTATAACATTTTTATGTTTGTAAAAAACAAAATAGGTTCTTTCAAAGTTCAACTGAAAGCAGAATTTAAAATTCACGAATAATAACCTCTATTTTTCCAACTACAAACTTCAAATAATCTGTCTTACTGTATTAATCCAAGTTCTTTTTCTTATTTTTATAGTCAAAAATTAAGTACATTCATATGTCACAATGAAGCAAGGTTTTTCAGAAATATACACACATATTATCCTACAGCATTTCATGTTACGTGCGAAATAAATATAGATTCTGATTAAAATCTCATTCTAAATATATGAACTGAAGTAATTATTATAGTGCTAGAGTTAAAATTTTTAAAAATTAACAACTAACCAAAATAATTAAAATGGTTTATAAAGTTTCTTATTAAATGCCACTTATGTAATGTGTGAATGTTTTTATTATATATATAAAAATATTATTAATGTCTATTACAAATAAACAGGAAGATATTATCAATATATTCTTATTTATTTGTGCATGAAATGAAAATTGATTTATTCACAAGGTAGTTTTTAGCATGAAAAAAATCAGAATGTTTTCTTTTTAAAGAATAAATAATTAGTATGTTTACTTACATGATAATTCTTATTTTCGTTTAATTGATTGATTGAATCCACAACTTTAATAATTATTTTTTAATATAATGCTTTGTTAAATGTAATAAAGAAATAGTCTTTCTCTAAATTCTCAAGTAATTCCTCATTGACAAGATTATTCAGTTCCCAAGAAATTACATACACATGAAAAGTTGTTCAAAATACGAAACATGTTTTTAGAAACTGTGGGTGATAAGCTGATAGCAACTTGCAGAGCATGTTCCTTTAAAACTTACCTCTAATAAACCATGATCTTACTGGATCTTAAATACGTTCACACCAGCAATGCATGATCCATAGAAAATCATCAAGCATTCTTGAAACAATTTTGCATTCCCTGAAAATTAAAACCTGATGCTTTTTTATTGTTAAAAGAAGTTTTATATGTGATTATAGGTATAAGACACACAACAGGAAAATGAAAATGTTTTGCAAAAAAACCTTGATTTTTTTGTTAGAATAATGTTTTAATTTTTTTTTAACAAATTTGCAATTAATTTTAATTTTTTAATTGTCACATTCTTATAAAAACATTCATCTTATTCTGCGCTTACACAATAAGATCTAATTTTATTAATAAAATTGTTAGTTCCCCTTTCTTATTAAATTAAATAATTTCTAAATGGCAATTTAGGTAATTATGATAATGTAAGGAAAGGGATTATCTTTATTATGTAGAAAGTAAATTTCATGAAACTTATTTCATATTGCATTACTTTTTCGTACATTTTTTACAATTACAGAAATATATCCTTCCTACATATTTTAATTAATGAAGATTTTCCAATTTCTTTTTCCAAATTTTTAATAAGTAACTAAAAATAACCAAATTCAAAATTTTATCTTGGAATTTTACTAGGAAATGCACTACATAATTGGACTAGATGAAGTCGTTCTCAAAAATTCACAAGTTCTGAAGCATCTGCAGATAATTCCATCGAGCTTATAAGCATCTGTTTAAATTGTGAATAGATTTCAAGACAAATACTAAAAGTTTAAAAAAAATAAATTGAAATATATAGCAAACTATGCTTTTTTTCCAAGTAGATGGCACAAAGCAAAAGACATTTTATTTTTAAAAAAAAAAAAGACTAAAAGTTCATTTTTATTTTTGGGACTAAATGAAGCGTGATTACATTTCAATTGTTCTTGAAGAAAATTTTGTTTATTATAAGAAAAAAAATGTGGGGATATTTGAATTATCAGTTTCGGAGATTTATAAAAGTTTAAAAAGGGCGTTACTGATCATTGATTACTCACAATACAACATAAAATTAAGAAGAAAAAAAAAATACATCGAAATTTGTTACCAATTATTTGAATCACATTTATTTGGAAAAGGTAATTCAATTTTTTACAATTGAAGGAGAAAGGGATTAAAATACATCAGTAATTACTCATAAGTAAGATCTGAAAGCCAAAGATATCTACGAAACAAAATTTAAATATTTTAATGTAAAATGAATACGCTTTATACATTTTTTAATGGAATTCTGAGTTATATCAAGTCTTTAAAAAAATAAAATCATGATTAAAAATGATAGTAAGAAGTTAATCACAAAAGAGTGAGAAAAAAATCAATAAAGAAAAAATAGTGTATTTGCATCATTTCAATCAGTATGAATTATTTTACTAAAACTTATTTCTAAATTGTGTGAGCATTGGAAATAAAATTATAGATATTTTTTAAAATTAAATATGTAATTTTTTTTATTCGTTGCGAAATAAATTTACAACAAAACATGACTGTTTGACAGGCTAATTTAATAAGGTATGTGAAGTTTCTAGTTACACATAATATGCTTTAAAACTGGTTTTTAGGGGGGGGAAGAAATATGTTTATACATATGTCATAAAAAAATAAATATCTTCAATTTCTCAAAATCTTCATTTCAACTTGTGCAAATGTACAAAAACAGAAGAAAATCATTCGCCATTGTTAAGTGGTTAGTTGATCTAATTTTTGAAGAAGTAGTTTTGAGGGGCACGACACGCAAATAAGAATACATCAGATGAGTGGCGAAAACTTTGATTAAATGTTAAAATAAAATCGATTAAATGTTTAAATCGATTAAATGTTAAAATTGAATAAATTAAATATTTCAGGTTTTCATAGGCAATGAATCATCCAAAGATTTAAACATTAAGATTTAATTTATCTTTCAACCAAACATATTATACCAAGTGTATAATTTTTTAAATCGATTGAAGGTTAAAACTGAATAAATTAAATATGTCAGGTTTACATAGACAATGAATTAAAAATTAGTTCACATATAAGAAATAAATATTTTGTTCTGAAAAAGAAGTAGCCTTAGAAATATGTTCACAGGTATCCAAGAAAAGCCTAATTTAAGTAGAATTGTAATTATGTTCAACTCTATTTATAATCCCTGTATTAGGAAGATCTACAATTTTGAAACTGTCCATTATAAAATACAAAACTTAAAACTTCTAAGATCTAACCCATAATAATCAATAGAGTTACGGTTAAATACAAGCATCAACCTTTCAAGAAAAAGAACTTTTACCTATTTGTTAGCTAATCTACGGTCTACAACTAGAGTATCTTAATACAGTTTCATTTCATTTTTCACCTATGTTCTTTGGAAAATCTCCTTATATTCTTTCTCTTTTAGAAAGTAAAAGAGAATAATGATAAGAAAAAAAGTTCTATACCGTTTGTTCTGCTTATTCCTATCAAGTGGAAAAATGAGAAGTCGTTATCTTCGCCAACGAAGATAAAAGAAAAATTTTTCGAAAAGAAGAGGCAAGAAAAATAAGAGAAATGTAAAAGTAAAAATTTAACAAAAGACTAAGAGAGCAAAAATGTCTTCTCGGAAGACATCGAAACCTACCATTACGCGCCAAAGTGAAGATAGATGTGACGTATGAAACGGCGGTGCGCTTCTTCTTCCAACATTGTTCTTCGTCTATCGTCTGCGTTCTTTTTCAAGTTGAAGCTGTGGCTCAATCAATAGCGCGGCTTCGAACAAAGATGAGAAGGGAGCAGAATAGGAAAAAATAAATAAGGAAAAAAAGAAAAGATGTCTTCAAGTGGATGGTGTCAAGCCAGAAACGGCAAACCCAGCAAATGGTGGGGCATAAGAATTTGAAATTTTCTTTCTTTTTTTTTTTTTTTCATTTTTCTTCAAAGTTTTCCCTTCGTGTGCATTTGAAAGGCGCATAAAGTGGTCGAAAAGGCATGAGGAAAGAAAAAATAAGTCTAGAAAGAAATCTCTTGCATCATAATATCGTCACTAGAAAGAAGATATGGAAAAAAAAGCTTTTTGAGCTGTTTTGAAACCTTTTTTTTTTTCTTTTAAAGTATTTCAGAAATTCAAAACTTAAAAATTCGATAGTATGCAATTCGCTGTATAAAAAACTTAAAGAAATAAATAAAAATTTCAGTTAAAGAATACACAATAATTATCACCAATTTTGTTTTCAATATATGAGCAATAATTAAATATCTTGCCATTTTTCAAAATTAAGAATAATAAATTTTTTTTGTCATATTAAGAATTCATTACATCAAAATTTTGTAAAGAAGACTTTTTTACATCCAATTAGCTTCTTGAAAAACAAAAGAAGAAGAATCTATTGAAATCAAGATGACTTTGTTTTCTTGCATATCAGCATTAGATTATATCATCACTTTCATATTTTCTTTATCTATGCACAGATAGAATGAATTACGTATTTCAACTAGTTAAATGCATTTTAATAATCTTTTTGGGATTAGAAATTTTACAAAAGTTCTAATATAAGAAAATAATTGCTTAGAAAAATAATAGAAAAATAATAAAAGGTAATAGAAAAATAATTGTTTAGAAATATTTGCGAACATTGAACAAAAATGAATGTTAATTTTTGCTATAAGAATTTCCTTCATCTTTTATTTGTAAGCAAAGCATACTTCATTTTATCCATTGATTATTTTAATGACAATTTACTAAAGTCGACAAAATAGTTATCATTGAAGTTTTAATAACTTCATATTTTACTTCCTTCATTTCATATAATATTTAGAAACAGAGAATATTAATTTATCAAAATTAATCTTTAATGAAATCATTAAATTACCCTTTATTTAAATTTTTAAAAAAATGAATATTAGCTTTGTTCACAAGTTTACTTCTATAAATGAAGAGTAATTCATATTCCTTATTCTTCAATATTTCACATTAATATAAATGAAATATGAAGAAATTTTGAGATTGAAAAAATTTTTTTCAGATAGTTATTTAAAACTACATAAATATAAAAACTTTAAAGTATTACATAATAATTAATACTTTATTTTTAATAGCGATTTTTGAAGTATAATAATTTAACAACATTTAAAAATACTAAATAATTGAAACTACGTAATAAAAAATAAGTTTAATAATTTATTTTTTTGGAACAATGTATGCTAATAACTTATTTAAAATTAAGTTCTTATGACGATATCAAATGCAACCAGATGACGAGCGTTTTTCTCGTGGCCTTCAGGAATGTTTATGGCCATAAGAATACTACTAACAGAACCAAATCTCATCTAAAAACGATATCTTCACTCCAGTATCCAACTTAATCATTGAGCATACCAAAACGCCTTCCTTTTTCCATTCTGCATATACAAAGTAAGCCGAAGTAATAGTACAGTGATGACAGTCGTAACACTTGGACACCACTCTTAAAAAAGAAAGATCCCTGTTTTGAACAAGTTGCGGTTGAACAATGAGAAATGGATGTTCCACTTCTATTTTTTGCATGCATGTTTGTCGGAGTGGGTGCTTCTATGTTTTTCAAGTTTCATCTCCTGTGATATGTGAATAAAACACAATATCTATGAAAAAATCTGTCGGAAAACAATTTATGCGATGGGCATGCCTTACAACAGTCAAACTTCCAATACACAGTGACGAAACAGCGTTTCACTTGTTCTCGTAGTGGACTAATGGTAGGACAGCAATCGTCTCAGAAAAAGGTTCTGTATTTGATCTCAACATTTATTGAACAACGAGTGAGGAATGTTGCATTTCTGCATGCATATCTGCTGGAATAGATGCTTAGGAGTTTTCCAAATATCCTCTTTTGCAATGCATGATAGGAAAAATCTCCTTTAAAGACAACTTACGGGGTAGACATTTCTGCTTTAGAAAATTAGGCAGTCCACAACATAGTGAAAAAACGTTGTCACATTTGTCCCGTGAGAGGCCGTAATTAGGCATCCGGAGGGGGGAAGGAGAACGTTGGAGCTCACTATGAAGTAGTGGTAAGATGCTGTTCTTCAAGTTGAAAGGTCTGGGGGCAATCCTAGATGGATGTTATTGTCTTCTATATGCACGTATCGTAGTCGGTGTTTGGGAGTTTTCCGGTTTTTCTTCCTTGAGTTACGTAAACATGGTCTACTATCTCTAAAAAGTCCTCTCAGAAAGCAAACTTACTTGGTGAATGCTGAAATATTTTACGACAGCTTTGGAATAGGTTGGCTTTAGTTAAAAATGACTTTAGTTATGGTATTCTTTACCTGGTGTCAAAATGTCGTTCCATTGTGCAAGCAGAAGCTGAAGATGCAGCAAACAATTGCATATCCTGATTAACAGTTAGTGATGTAGTTGATGATTTTGCATGGACAGTGTCACATTGTGCTCTCAGGGATTCGTCGTTGAAACTCTGCATTCGTTCTGTATGACGTTCGGCAACCCATTCATTCCACATTGACATGACACTGATTGGATTTTGACCAGTGCTGTAGACAATATCATAGAAAATTAATCCGCACTCTCAATAGGTAACGATCCTGCCTCGACAAAATTCCAATACTGACAGGTAAGCATGATTTCTTATTCGAGGCGTAATACAGTGTTCTAAGGAAACTACGATCCTACATAGTGATTTCCGATCAATACATAATCCTTCATGGAATGCTTCAAGTGTCACTTGTCCTTCTTGAGTCATCCAAAGACTCTCCAATCCTAATTACTTTCATACTTCAATCTCTTTTTCCTTCCACGTGATTTTAACGGTCGTAATATCAACTCTTCCTGGTATTGTAATTTTAATGATTAGCAGTGTGTTTATACAATGCAAATTAAATAACAATTAACTATCATTTGTACTTTCATGATTTTTTTACTTAGTCTGTGACAAAATAATTTTACTTTCCTGTAATTTAACTCACTCTTAAATATATTATTTTAATAACAAAAAAAATAATTTAAAATTACTCACATGAATCACTCTAAACCACTGCGTACAAAAATTAATTTTCTATTAAACAAAATCATAACACTATATAATCGGATGTTGATATTAAATTTCTATCCTAATATACTCCCTCATGTCACCTAAAAATTATCTTTTAAGGATCATGGTATTATTTAATCGTTATTTCATCATAATGCACATAATTTAATTTTGTTTAGTGACAATTTAAATATCAACCGAATTTATATTGTGGGAACAAAATATGCCTTTGTAGATAAAGTAGAAACTAAACACATTTATTTCAATTATATTATAAAAATATGATTTTTTAGTAAATTAATTTTCAAATCTTTATTTTTGAAATTTATGTTTTTAAATTATTCAAATTATTTATCTAGACGTTTACAAATTATTTTTATTTAGTTATCGTTTGAATGAAGACAATTAAAAAAAGTTTACTGGAATTTATGTAATATATCCATATTATGAGTTATATTAATTCATCAATTATCAGGAGAGTATTTGGAAGACTAAAATTATTTAATTTAAATTTTAAATTATCCATATTGTAACTCACTTAAATTTTATAAAATTGAAATAATTATTTTTCTAAGTTTTTGAAGACATAAATTGAAATGACACGGGTAGAAAGCTATTATGAAGGTACCAATTCAGAAATAATTGTAATGACTTTTGCTTAGTTATTTTTTTGATGAGATTAACAAAAATATAAAAAAAATAATTATATACATAATTTTTGTTCATTTCTATTTTAACTATATCAATTTAGAATTTTTCAACTTTATTTTGGACATCATAGTATCTGGCACAGAGTTCTTAGCGCTTAGGACGATTTGGCTACTCGTAGTTGTTTTTATTACATTTTATTGCCAAAATATCAACTAAAAATGAGTTAATATATCAAATTTGAATAATTAAAAATTTACAGGAAATTAGGAATTTGTATAGTAAAATTATAAGAATATAAAAAATTTCTAAATATATATTAAAACTCTCGAATATGGTAATGAATTAAATTAAAAAATTTTTTATTATAAATAAAAGTATTTTATTTATTATTAATTATATTTAAAATATAGTATTAATAATCGAATGGTTTACTTATAAATTTTATTATATTTGGGCATTTAAGATTATTAATTTGATATTTCTCACTAGAAATGTCCTTATATATTGCTCATACCTAAAAGCAACCATATCACGTAAAATAAGAAACACAAATGTGAGTTGACACACGAATTAAATCAATCAATAATTTCATTTAAATCAGAATGCAAATTAGACTTTCCTAATCAACAGATGGCGCCACGAGTAAAAACTTAAAACTGCTTGAAACTGTTTAAAAATTAAATTTCATTATAAATAATTATAATAAAAAAGATTGAAAACATACTTGAAATAAACTAGTTAATTTAAAAATTAATTATTGGTAAAAAAAATATCTAATTTCTCCAACTCAAAATAAATTTTAATATTCTTCAATAAATACATATTTTAATTATTATTACAATAAATCTCTATCAAAATTATACTTTAGCTTATTTAATGTCTTTAGCACACGTAAAATTGTGTATAATTATTCATTCTTTTATCATGCAGTATTAATTGTTGACTTAATTTTTAGTTTTTTAATTATTTAAACTTTGAATATGAAAATTAATTTAATGAATCATTGCTTGCTAAAATTTAGTAACAGTGCCAAAACGAAAATAAATTTTATTTTTAATATTATACTTATATTGTAGGAATTTATTAAATTTTTCTGCTTTTAATTTATTTCCTTATACAAAAGTCGTTGAGATTTTAAATACATTGAAAGAAATATGGAATATGCAATAATTAAATACACTGAAAGAAAAAAATATGGATTTGTGAATTGTTAATTAGTTCCCAAATCCATTTTTTTTCTTCATTCATCATTAAAAATTAATTCAGTTTAAAATATTTTAATAAATTATTTTTTGTCAAGACTGTTTTTTTTTTTTTTTTTTTCCTACAATAAATTATCAAGAAAAAATACAGAGGAAAAACTTGTAAAATATATACGTAGTAGAACATATTTTTTATATTAAATCCTAATTTTACTAACATGTGAAAATTAGAAGCTCTTAAAAATGTGTGATTTAATCCCAAGTAGTCTATAAAATTCTGCTTTAAAGGACATTCTGTGTTAAACTAAAATTAAAGGTTAAGAGTTTACAGTCATGGTAATATTGGAGAAATGAATTTCTGTGTATGATGAAAAATTCTTGCTTTTCATAATTAATAAAAAAAAATTAAAAATTAAAAAAAAAATTTTTTTTTTCATGATTATTCGGGAAATGACTTCAAGTTAGATTATAATTATGGCAAAAATGGTCCTTTTTTGCAGAAATTTTTTTTTCAATAAAGTTTTTGTATAATGCCATGTCACACATATGTTAAATTTTAATATTATTACCACTTACTCTTTAATATCAAAGAAACTATCTATCTTTTTTTGAGAAATATTTATCAATTTAGAAACTTAAAAAAAGCGTAAAATATTATAATAAAGCTAATTAAGAAAACAGATTCGGATTAACATTAATTAAAGAAATTATTGATGTGTTGAATACATGAGAATATTTCTTTCGTTTGAATTCATAATTATAAGTCATGCCGTGTGGCTCTGAAAAATTCATTTTGAATAATTTTATGATTCATGTAGAATAAAAAATCAATAATTTTTAAAACTTAGCCAAAAAATATATTTTTAAATATTTTCTTAATTATTAAATATAACTTCACTTTTATCTTTAAATTAAATAATATTTTGTAATATGTCTTCCATTAAACTGTATAAACTAAGAAACAGTCTATTTCTTAAGTGATAAAGGAAATAATTAAAAAAGTATTTTAATAATTTTTTAATTATTTTTCTTCTGAAAAAAGATTTATTTTATTATTTCAAAAAGAATAAGTAAAATAATAAATACATATAATGTACAAAAATGAAATTTTAATATAGTCAATTTGTCAAAATAATAATTTTTAATCATTAAAAATTAATTATTTGTATAAAAAAAGATTATTAAATTTCTCTATACTGAATAAAATTATTTATAGTTTTAATGATAATATTTTTAAATCAATAAATATTTTTTCATTAATAATTTTAATTATTATTATACTCTTAAACTTTATTAATATTACAACAGAAAAAATTTTAAGTAATGCTCGAAAAGCATTACCATTTTTTTCTGTAAAATCATTTCGCATTATAAACTTATTTTCTAATGTTAAGTATGTGTTCTTAAGCAACAAGAAAAAATAAAAATAAAAGAATGTTTAGTTAAATTATTACAAAAATCAAGATTAAAATCCAATTCTATAAATTAACAAGGGTGTTCCTATATATTTGTTAATAAAAACATAAATTATTTCCATACTCTAGGTATTTAATATTCAATATCATTTAAAGAACACTCCTATATAAATTGTTATTTAATAAAGAATTTAAAATCTCTTATTCACAAAATTTATTTTAATACTTTATATATTAAAACTTTAATGCCCTAACACTAAGAATTCAGTCAAATTTCTCTATACTGTATAATCAATTCATCGCATGCTAAGTTACGTATTTATTTGCCCTGAGCAAGTTATATCCACTCTTCCACAAAAATAAAAACTTATATCTGCAACTTTCAAAAGCATTTACCACTTCCGCAAAAATGGTCAAGAGAAATTGCAGATCAGGAATCGTCCAACTAAAGGTGAATCAGAATGAATTCTCGGAATGAAAGCAGCATTTCCTCGCTTCTTTACGTGTGGAGCCGTCTGGTCTAACTAGTGAGTAAGATAATTGGGCTCAGAGATGGACTCAGCACAATTATGAACAGGCCGCAGACACTTAGCCATCTGCCACGCTGCATTTTCCCTTTTAGCGGACGCATCTGTTTGATTTTCCGGGAATTAACTAGAAACTGCAGTCATTACCGCTACTGGTGTCTTCGCCAAGATGCGATTAAATTATCTTTCTTGTGGACTTCGCACATTATCAAAATATTATAATATATAAAGAAATTTTTTCATAAAGAACTCATAAATGACATTAAGAAAGAAAATTGTATTTTGGATTACAGCTTTAAAAAAATTTTCCAACAATTAAAAATTATGATCGTTTGAGAAATGATAATTCATTAAAATATATTTTGAATATAGTAATAATATTTTAAATGATTTAATTACATATTAAAAATTTTCTCAATATTACAAAATCAAAAGAAAATTTTAACAAATAAAAATTTAACATGTTAATTTAAAAAATTTAATTAACACACTAAATTTTAGCACTAAAAAATTAATTTAATAAAAATTCATATTTTTGATAAAATGATTAATGCATATTCCAAGACGCACACATACCGATAATAAGCAAAAACAAGAATAAATAGAAAATAAAGGTCAAATGAACCTTTCTTGCGCGATAAATTTTATTTAAATGGAGTAAAAATGAGATTAAAAAAAGAAAAGATGCTTTTGTAAGATGAAGTATTTCTGTATTTTAACTGAAAAGTCTTATTTTGAATGTTTATTCCCCTTATAATAATTTGATTTTTTCCGAAATATTTGTACAAAAATAATATTTAGTATGTAAACTTTTTTTGTTAGAATTTTATTCCTCGATTTACTTCTTTATAATATAGAAAATTAAAATCTAAAATATTTTTTGTGCTCTGAAACTAAGAATGTTTGACTTACAAATTTTTTAGCCTTTTTTCTATTACAACACACTGTAATTTAATTGTTTTAAAAATTCTTTTCCTAAGAATTCAATATTTTAAAATTCTTAATTCGTATCCTCAAATTTATTAAAACATTTTGAAAGTAATTTTCTCACAAATAATTTTTTTCTGAAAAAGTATCATTTCAAAACGTTTAAAATAATTCAGTACATAAGAATTTTTAAATTAAATAATTTTTTAAGTCATATTTAAAAATGATGAATATTCCATTGTTAAAAAAGGAAAGAAATTGCAATGTTGCTGAAAATCCTTATAATACAGGTTAAAATAATCTTGGTACTCCTTTATAAATGAAACATATGGCTTCTTTTTAAATATAAATTTATTCTAAGCTCGGTCAGATTGAATTCATTTAGATAATTTTTAGACAGTACGATTTCACAATAATAACATTAAATTATTGAAAGATCAATCTGTCTTACAATAATTTACAAACAAAAATACAAGCAGAGTTCCTATTCAAGGAAAAAGGTGTATTCAAACAATATTGTGTGATAAAATAATGTTGTTTTTGTTTTCTAAAAGAAAATATTTCTAATTGAAAGAAATTGGGAACAATAATATCATTTTTTCCTAGGTACGATTCGAGATTTACAATTATTATTAGGGGACATCATGACGTGATCTGGAGGACTTTTCCGGGAAGTGACGACAGTTTTTCTGCTTGTGAATAAGTGAAACCCCGTTCACTCTTTCTACCCATTAACCCCTATCAGCTGCTCTTTACCCCATCAATGATAGCAAAAAAAAAGGAACTCGAAAACGATCCACAACCGAGCTGACAAATGAACCATCATCGGAAATTCATCTACATTTGCATTTTATTCGGTCGTCCATCCCCAGTAATTCGATCTCTCCCTTTTTCTTTCCACCTCCCCACTTTCAACACCCCACCCATTAAACCAGAATATCATTAAATACTCTTGGGAAAGATTAAAAAAAAAGGAACGCATTAATTTATTTCAATTACAATCGGTCTTACAAGCAAGTAAAAAATGTAAAAGAGAAACAGTATTTATAAACCTTAGCAGATATTGAAGACACTATTAAGCCAATTTAAAATGTGTCAAATAAGAAGAAAATTTCTTCTACAACTTTCCTTGTAATAGTATTTCTTGGACATTCTTTGTATTTTGAATTTCTTTGTAGGTAACTCGTCCATAAAGTGTAGAAGAAAACAGAAGAATAAGCTTTCACCATCCACGTATCTATTTTGGAATTATACATAAGTCAAAAGTAATTCCCATTAATCTTAAATGTTCAACAAAAAGCACTTTTAAAATTGTCTTAGGAGAACAACGCACAGAAACAGCAAAATTCTATACAATTTTTTTAATTGAATGTAAAATAGGTATGGAAGACTATAATTTTTGCACACACATGTTGGAGAGAATTCTTAGGAATTTTCCTCCTTTCAACATATGTGAAAGTGAGCCATTATTTATCAAAAGTGAAGAAAATAATATGAGGTAGATATTAATAAGACCTTCAAATATGTTATATTCTCTTAACAATGTATATTGTTTGATACTTCAGCAATGAGTATATCCACTACGCATTCAAAGCTCTATTTAATCACTTTAACGTGAGATAAGGCTCATCGTTTTTAGAAGTAGAACAGCGATTTTTGGAATGAATGCTTTAAAGTTCTATATTATCCATTATTGAACGACAGAATACATTTCAGCTTTTTATATAAAGATTTGTCAGATGCTTGTGATTTTTTTCGGGATTCTCTTTTAAGATACCTGAGTGAAAACCATTATCTATGAAAAGCTTCTCCTGAGAGCAATATGTTATGAATGTGCAAATACCTTACAAAGATTCTCAGCTATTAAATTATTCACACAGAGTGGTGTCAAAATTTAAATTTGCTTGTGGTTTAATGATTAAACTACGCTCTATTGAGTGGGAGGTCTATGGTTCAATTCTAACCACTGTTAAATAGCAGAAAATAGATATCTTTTTGCTTTTTTATGTTTTATGCATCTGTTTCTAGAGATTTTTCTAGGTTTCCTCCTTTGAGATACGTGAATACGGTTCACTACTTATGAAAAGTCCACACGGAAAGTAATACCCAAAGAATGTTAATAAGTCTTAGAACAGCCTTTGACTGTTAAGCTATTAAAAACATAAGATTAAAAATATAATATTTAGAAATGTACAATACGATTACAAACATAAGATTTAGGAACTACCATGGTGAAGTGGACCATTCCAGTTTAGGAATCATCATAAGGTCAATCTCTCTTTAAAACAGAAATATGACACCTGATGATTTAAGATACAAGGATTAAATAACTGTATCGCGAAGACTCATAGACGTAAACAAACTGTTAAGCGTATTGAGAAATGACAAAAACAAATTTTGTAAATTCAATATTATTTGAGTTTTAATAAAGATCTAGTTATATAATACGTAAAGAGAATGAAGAGTTGCAGAATAATGTAACTTACAAATAGAAAAATATACGGTAAAAGTTAAACAATATTGTTAAAACTAATAAATCCAATTGTTTTCATTAATATTATGTTACTCATAACAGAAAAAAGATTAAGAAAAAATGTATTTGCGTAGGTAAATATAAGATATTAATTATGCATTTTAATGAATAATATTTAGGAACTGTATGATTGGTCACATTAAAACAGTGTTTGTAATTAAATCATCATCAGATTTGGTATTAAAAGAAATGGAATAAACGGATTCCAAAGAATTCACTGATGATTAGAAATTTTTTAAAGAATTAAAGTTCTTATTACAATTTTTTATCCAAGACTGGGTTGAATTTTCTACGGGAATTAATCTCACGTTATTAAAGAAGGTGTAACAAGATTTTAACAAAAAGTTAATAACTGGAAAGGCAAAAATATAGTATACATAAATTTATAAAAATAGATCTATTCATGCAGTCTGTTCTATTGAGATTCCTCATAACTGTGATAATTGACGAAAACTGTTACAATTACCACATTAAAGTTTACAATAACTGATGCAAAAATTTCAACAACTGTTATTGTTGTCCTGTGCCAGCCAGGCTGGCAATATGGGGTGCGCTGCTCCACTTTTCCAACTGAACCGTATTTGGTGTGGAGTCCGACTTCCTCAGTTCACACATGTCATAGGTGCCCGTTTATAGGGTAGGCAACCATTCACACACAAAGAAAGGGCAAAGACAAGAAAGAGAGAGAAAGAAAGTACATTCATGCCCGAGCAGGGATTCGAACCCAGGTCCTCCCCATGCGTACGCTAACCACTAGACAGGTTGGGCAGCTTATCAACTGTTTATGGTGTAAAATGATTCGATGTAGAACGGAGCTTATTATTAGTTTCATATGATTAAAATAACGCCTTTTTTGAAAATCAAACAATATTAAAGTTTTCAGTACTTGTTGAACTCAATGAGATTAGGTTGAAAGAACCGGCCAAGTACCTTCAGGAATCTTGCAAATCTACATCACAAAACATTTAATAAATGTTTTGTATTGTGTTGTTGTGTGTGTTATTAAATGTTTACAAAACAAAATGTTTACATATTGTTTTATAAACATTTAATAAATGTTTTGTGGTGTAGATTTGCAAAGAACTTAAACTACTGTTCAACCAAAAACCAATCTCACAGAATTCTGATCATTTTTATGCATAAAGGTTATAATAATTTCTATCATATGCGGTGTTGTGCTTGCATAATGAATGAAATGATTATAGTTCCTTTGGTGTTTTAGATGCACAGTGTTTTGTATGATCACATTAGGTGATGTAATACCAACTCGACCACTTGACAGCCTCTAGTAAGAAACAGGATTTTTTCACGGCAGTATTTCACTGCTGAAAAATATCGAGGAAGAAATTGCACGTTTTATTTCCTTAACAAATAAATCGACTGAAACAGAAGATTTGATATTAAAAGTTCATTTACCTTCTTCTATTGTGAAGCAATTATGCTTTATTCTGAGTTTAATTTAGATGTGATTTTAACCGTTTCAATTTAATTTTAAGCATTTTTGAGTATGCCAATACAATTTACTTCCCTTGTTCATTTTCAATTGACACTATATGAGATTAAACAAAATGGTGACATATTTAGGATCGAATGTTGCGTATTCTGAGTTCATGATGAATGTTTTGAATCTGAGGGTTATTGTTATATTGATCTTCAAGAGAACTGATTGACCGTCTACCAAATCCTTAATTTGTACAACTTGTTTTTGACTATATATTTTCAAAGCTTCGTCCTCAACAAGAAATTCCTCTAAATAAACTCTATTAACTTCTGCCAATTGATCCTGCTTATGCCGGCCTTTTTGTCTATTTTTTAATAATGCAAATGGCTACTTTCACGCTGCCTTCGATTTTTGAACTCTTTGAGGGAAAATATTGACAATCAGCAAAGTCTATTTTTTAAGCTCCTGTTTTTTCCATTTTTTTTTCTGGGTGATATAATAATCAAAGGAGAATATGGAAATCAACGGAGTTGTAAATTATGCAATGGAAACTTGTAATTTCTTGATGTTGGTATATTGATTGGGTGGCATCTAATTGAACTGCTGTTCATAAAATTTTTGAATTTGAATGAAAAAAATTGAAAATTTCATAAAATCATTGGAAAATATTGATGAACATGATAGGTATTGAGAATTCCAACTATTTGTTATTACATATAAATTTTTAAGATTTCACTAAAACCAAATGTCTTCATACAGTTGCTGTGCTTGCTTCCTTAATAAGCAGCCTCGGCCTAATGTAAGTTTAAATAAAAATATGAGTAACAATATAGGTTAACTCCATTCCCAATCGAAAACCAAAATCAATTATTGTTATCGAAAATAACTTTTGCAAGACGTCTCTTAGGAAGTATGATGGGAAAATCATTATCATACCAATTGAACAGTTCAGTTTCTTTTTATATAATCAAGTTTGATAAGTTTGGTGTTCCTTAACTAACAGCAATTTAGTGTCCTGCTATAGATGTAATATGGAGAGAACTTTGGAGGAATAAAAGTAAAGTTGTAAGTACACTACTAACTCTGCGATATTTTGTTTGCGTTGGGGTGTCACATTATTAAAAAGATCTATCATAATTTCCTCCATCAAATCAGAGATTACCATATTTTTTTTAAAAAAAATAAACATATTTATTTTTTATCATTTTATTATTTTGATGTGAACTGAGACTTTCAGGATGTAAAGATGCTCCCATAACAATTGATCTCTTCACTTAACTGAGGTTAAAAATTATCACGTGGTTAGCTATGTTCATTGGATTTAATCAGGCATTAGAGTTTATCCATTTATGGAATTTTTTAGTTCCTCACGCTTAGTAGTTACCTATAAATATAACAAGTCCTAAGCATGGGCTTACGATGGTTTAGTGGCAAACCAGCATTTTTGAGAGCAAAAGATTCTGCTTTCGGTCCCATACAGGAGATGGATGTTACGCTTTTGTGTTCTGCATAGACATCTTACGAGGGGAGTGTTGAGAATTTTCCGATTTTTTTTCTTTTGGAAATTTTTTTTCTTATCATACACGAATATGGTCCATAATTTACGGAAAATTCTCTCAGAAGACAAATTACAAGATGGACATTAAAATGGCCATTAGGCCACCATATATATATATATATATATATATATATATATGAGTATTACTAAAAATATGACTTATGTCATAAATTATTGTATCATTTAATATTCGGTATTATACGAATGTAATGAGAGAAATTTTCAAAATTATAAAACATATTTGAAATGGAGATGTGTAAAATTATACTATATATATGCGTATAATAAATAAATTTATTTTAAATTATTGATTGATCAAAAGTAAAAAAATTATAAGTTCTAAAATATTTTAACAATGCAGGCACACAGAAATATTTCCATTTAATTTTTTTAAAGTTGTCTTTTCATTCAATAATATAAAACTTATCCAATATAAATGTTGATAATCTCTTAATAAACAATTAAGAGAATTTTCTTTGATTTTATTTATTTATTCCATTGGAATTAATGGAAATGTAACAAAATACAGAGTATAATGGATCATATTTAATTTTTTCTAACGATTTCATGAAATAAATGAGTGAATTTAGTGATTTTAATCATTAAAGACACATTTCTTTGATTTTTCATTCCCTTATTATTGACTTAATTGCTTTATTTCAGTTCTATTTACTACTTTTTCTTTTGAGAAAAATTTAAAATTTTGTTGCATATGGGGGTTATAAGTAAATAAATATTTTCTGGAGATCTTAAGTAAATACATACATCTAATGCATTTCATTTTTGTATTTTATTAAAATGTACTCTAGGATAATGTTCAAAATATCAATTTTGAAAAGTAGTGTCATAAAATATATATAAAGTATATAAGATAATTGCCGTCCAACCTGTCTAGTGGTTAGCGTAACTGCCTACGGATGGGGAGGACCTGGGTTCGAATCCCGGCTAGGGCATGGCTGTACTTTCTCTTTCTCTCTCTGTGTTTCTTGTCCTTTCCCCAGATGACGGATGAATGTGGCCCGCCCTATAAACGGGTTTGTGGTGGTGTGGCGTGGGCGATGCTAATCGTACCTCCGTGACTTGGTTCACAGGTGCCCACCGGGTAACGATAAAATGAGTAGCTGTTTCCGGCCTTGTTGTGGCAAATGGGCTAACGTTACTTATTTGCCCAAGAGTTCCCGCCATTTGAAATAAAAAAAAAGTATGTATATATATAAGAAAATTAGAAGAAATTGTGCTGATATAAAACAATGTTTGAAATTAATATTGTGGATTTTAATAAATAAATGTCTCGTTTATCTTTGTCTTATAAAACAATTAAATTATTTTATTTAAATTAATAAATAACTTTACTAGATTATTTAACTAAATAAAAAAATTAAATTAAATAACGGAAACTTAATTTATTTTTTAATATTCCTCTTACAGATATATAAGTTACGAGTCTGTCACGTCAATTTTTTATTATTTTAACTCTAGTTTTTTTCATCTTTAACACTCATATTCTTATTGTTAGCATTCAGTTTTACTGCAATCATCATTTAACTTTCTTCTCAAATGTTTCACACTTTTCATCTTGATGTGGTTTCATAATCGTCTTCTTCGTATCAGGTTTTGATGACTTTCCACCAATCTGTCTCCAGTAAATATCCTTATAATTCCCAGGAGCTTCCAGACAGATAGTGAAACAGACGGGAAAGCATTTTCATGGCATTTCCTCATCACTTCCGAAATGAAAAGGAAGAGCACAATACTGAATCCATGAATGAGACCAACCACCCTATCTTGTTAAAAGCGAAAGCTTGGATGATAAGAGGGGGGAAATCAGGAAGAATACGTACCATTTGCCATTCGTTTTGGACAAGCAATTGTCCATGGTGGTGGGTTATAATAGAATCAAACTTGAAGAGGGACATCCAGGGAATAAACGGGGGATTCGATAACTCCCCCCCCCCCTTCAAGTGATAAGTTGGAGAGGGTGTATGAGTGTTGCAAATCAAGTGGTTTGTTTGTGAAACTTCGTGGAAGAGAGGAAGGAAAATTATTCTATGATGGTCGGTATATATTACCTCTGGATAAATTGCTCCAGGATTTAGTAAATGGTATTTTGACGAATAATTTGTCCAAAATATTTACTTTAAGTAAGAAAATGCGAGCAAATACTGATAACTCGGTATTCCTCAATTAGTTATAAGAAAATTATCCAAATTTTATTATTAAAATTCATGTTTTGAAATAAAAAGAAAAGTATTATTCTTCCTTCAGAATTTAGGCTATTCTCAAGAAAATAGTCTAAATTCTGAAATTTTCATTACGTGCAAATCAAATAAAAGGATTGGATAAAATCGTAAATTTGTATTTAATAAAACATCTATAATAAAATAATAATTTTTTAACTTAAGTTGTAAATTTTCACAAACATTAATTAATAAAAAATATAATATGATATAAATTATATATATTATAGAAATTAAATTATTTCTAATAAAATAGATTACTTAATAAAAAATGGTTCTAGTAATAAAAATTAAAAAACTTGATATTCTGCCTACCACATAATCAAATTATTTGAAAAATGAGATGATATTGCTTTGATTGAAAAAAAAAAAACTTTTTAACTGGAAAGGAAATTTTTCTTCAAGCAATTTTAATAGAAAATATCTAAACTTAAGAATTTCGTAATGAATTTTATCATTACTGGAACTTTCTGAATACTTCAATTAGAAATGCAATTCCATTTTATGTAAAAATGATATGAAAAATTTCCGTGTGTCATGTTGCTTTCTCTTAGTTTGGTTTTCAAATCATTACTTTAACAAAATAAAATGTGTAATTCTTGTAACTGTTTAATAAAACTGATAATTTTCTGTGAAATGCATTTTTTAAAAACAATTAAACATCTAATTGATAATTTAAATTAATTTTATGTTATAATTTTGCTTAAAATTAAATAAAACTCATTTTTTGAAAAAAAAATTTTTTTTTGATAAAATATTTCAAAACAACCATCTATACACTGAAAAGCATAGAATCAGTTTCGAAGAAAATTTAAATGTTCAACGGAAATTAACTGAAAAACTGTAGTTTACATAATATACTTCTTAATAAAAAAATAAGTTCAGTATTTGCGCTTAGCTATTGAATCATTAAATTAAAAACTTTTGATATCTTAGATTACTTTTTAATTAACAAAAACACTCTTGTACAACTTTTAAAACATTTATTGAAATATGAAAATTCAATCACAATAAGATACAATTTCTTTTATTTCCTTTTTATGTTATTTCGCAATGATTCTAGTTAATAAATTACTTTACTTCACAAATTTTTGCCAAGAATTAGAATTAAATACATAATATTAATTGATATTAGAAACCTATAAAAAAATCTTAGAATTAAATAACAAACACATTAAAACTAATTTAAAATAATATGTGGTTACAGTTAAAATTTTTGTAAAATAATATTTAAAAAAAAAAGCTACTGCTCATAATAATTTATCATAAATATTCGTAGGACAAAAAAATCTCATTTAGTTAAAGAAAAAGAACTAAAAACATTTGAGAATATAGTAAAAAAAGATTTTCCAAAAATTCCTTTTTTCGATATCAGAGTCTTTCTAAAGAAATCAAACGCGAATTTAATGACTTCATCTTTCTTTTTACCAAACAAAATTTATCTTCTCTCTTTTTTCTTTTTTTTTAAATCAAATTTTACATTATTGTAACCAGTAGTTCTATTATTACAATGATCTGAAATGTATAAATTATAATAACTGCATATTATAAACGTATAAATAGGAACACCGATTGGTTTTATTCTTGGAACTTGGAAATATATTCTAGAAAAAATAAAAGGGAAATTTAATCGGGAATTCCTTCATACTGAGCATAATCTACACCAGTGATTTAGATTTAATATCAAGGCCGATGCTCATAAGTTTTGTGAATTAATTTGGTCATTGAAAATGCTAATCATGATATATATATATATATATATATATATATATATATATATATATATGTGTGTGTGTGTGTGTGTGTGTGTGTGTGTGTGTGTGTGTGTGTGTGTGTGT
>JAPDSC010155696.1:0-26562 GCA_026290005.1 Latrodectus geometricus
ATATACAGTATTTATTATTTGTTAGATACGATGAATATATGTTATGCAATTACTTAGTTTTTAACTAGATATTAATATTTGATTTACTATTAGTAAGTGAATAAATCCAAAGATAAATTCGTCAAGAAAAATAAAAAAGAACAATAAGAAGTATGAGGAGTATGAGAAAAGCAACGAATAAACTTCAATAAAGAATATATTTGGCTAAATAATAAAATTCTTTATAACAATATCTATAAACTTAATATTAACTGAAACTGTATGAAAATGTCTTTGACTGTTCTGGATTAAAGGAAAAACATACCAACTAATAAGCTGAAATTTTTATTTGAAAACATCCTTACAAACTTTGGAAAAATGATAGTTTCTGAAGATATTTTTTAATTTATTTGATTTATTGATTATCTTTATTATGAATTTTGGAAAACTAAAATGTAAATTTCAAATTTAACTATGTTAATTTTTAAACTTTCTGATGTCTCAAGAAATAATTTATCTGGAAAATTTGAAATGTGTTCCTGAATCCCTGTGCCTATCTAGAGTTTGAAATCAATATACGTTAGTTGTTTGTTTCCAAGATAGCAGAAAATCTTAACGGTAAACTTTTGAGCAGAGAAATAAATATTTATGGCCTTCTTATAAAAGTTCTCACCACAGTCTTAATTTCTTTTTCAAACGCTGTGGTTTTTGTTATTTTTAGTGAAAGCTTTCCTGCTTGACTCAAAGTGCATTTTCAAAGCCAGAACCCTTTCTTGTCGCTTTTCATGATGCAAAAAATTTAACTTTCCTCGTGCCCTAGACATCAATTAGATAGAGTTTTCTATATTTTAAATATTGAGAACCTTCCTCTCATAAATAATGTATAAAATAAGAAATATCTTCTTTTAAAAATATAAACATATTTTTTTTTCAATTTCAGAACCATTTAGTTTGACAAGATGATCCTTTACTCAAGAAAGGAAAGTAAATCATAAGAAATTTGATGAAATATGTTTTTAATAAATAGATCAATTTTATATAAACTTGATCATATGCTATTAACATTTTTAATTATATTTTAAATTTGCTCCATTATAGAATAAATAGAACAGAAATTACAATGCCTCAGCATTATTTTCTATTATTAAATGAAATATATTTGCTTTACATTTGATTTTAAATTTTTGTTTAATTTTATGCATTATACAATCAAGTAAACAATAATTAGTATAATATAGTGTTGCAATAAACACATTTGCATAATTTTGAATAATAAATATATAATCATTTATATTCATCATAATGAACTATTTCTATGTTCTAATCAAGAATAGGAAATAAACATATTTAATTTTATTTTATATTTATTTAAACATTTCAGAAGAATCAGAATATTTATGTTTGAAATGATTCCAAATCGAACAAGGATTTCGATTTGTAAAAAAAAATGCAATTTTTTTCTGGTTTCAAATTTAAGCAACATTATTTTAGGAACATACAGTCAAAAACAAAATTATAAATAATAGTAAAATGTGCCTTGATTAAGTACATTTTTATCATTGTTATTATTGTATTTAAATATTTCTGTCTAAAAAAATAAAAAATTATATTTAAGTGAACATATTCAATTAAGACTTGAAAGAAATTAAGATTTTTCTGTTTTTTATTTTAAGCAATATAATTTTAAGAACCCAAAATCACAGACAAAAATATAAATAATAATAAAATACCTTATTGATTAAGTAGAATTTATATCAAAATGTTTATTGTAACTATTCTATACCTTAAAAATTATATTTAACCTTAAAAATTATATACCTTAAAAATTATATTTAAGTGAACACGTTAAATTTTCGATAAACATTAGTAAAAAAATATTTTTTGAAACATGAACCATTCTTGGCACTCTATCAAACTTTCTTTTCACCTAAACTCCAATATTTATTCCGCAAGTAAATTAACTACTCAGATAAGAAAAATATACTGAAAATTGTCCATTTCTCGAATTGTGGATAATTGTGAGCAACAGTTCCCATTGACCCGACCGGAACAACTAGTAGCATTAGGACAAAGTGATTTTTCGAGTGAAAGAGAGTGAGAAAAGGGAGAAAGTTTTGGCAAAGTTTCAAGGAAACTACCTTTTGGTGTTGTGATTAATAGACTTCTCTCTCATTCCAAACCTCTAGCGGAAGCTACAAAATCTTGGCTGGGATCACACACCAAATAGAAGATTTTCTCTTTCATCTCAATTTCACGCTTAATTTAATAAATTTCCATGAAACCTTTTATAAGCTCATTGTATTGACGTTATGTAATAAGTTGGTATTTTAACGTATTTAGATTCAAATATATTCAAATATGATAAAATGTGGATAAAGTAATAATCTTTTCTGAAGCATGTAAAAGACATTATATAATAACTTCGTATAAAATTAACAATACTTTACTCGTACTTTACTCGTGCATTATTCACTTTATATTTAGAGTATATATTTGTTTTATTATTCTAAAATAGCATTTGGTTTTTAACTTTATATATATATATATATATATATATATATATATATATATATATATATATATATATATATATATATATATATCATTAATTTGTTAATTGTTAAAAATTAATTATTTGAACTTAGTGTGATCTTAATTTTTTAAAAATTAAAATGATTCATAAAAACGCTCAGTTGATATTAAAAGTAAATATTTAATGATACAAAGTTTGTTAAAAAGTATTGGCAACATTTTTTTTATTATATGTCTGTGATAAGTAGTAATTTTCCAACTAACAATTTAGATTATAACTATTATTTCATTAACTTTAATGAAATTACCTTACAAACAAAATAAAGTTTAACAGAAATTTTTTAGAATAAATTTCATTCATGTAATGTATATATGATTTGTAACCAGTATGATGACATTAACTTGTCATTTCAATAAATTGTTTCCCCATTATAGAAAAATAATAACTGTCATTTTATTAAAAATGTTTGAACCATAAATTTCAAATTATTTATAAGCAATAAATTTATTTATATAATCTAAGACAAGAACTATGTAAATTTTTTACAGTTTGGTGGGAATAGTAAATATAATTCTTTATTCAAAAATACATAAGTCAATAAAAGGTATATTCACGTAAATCAAGTAATTGACGAAATCTCTTTTTTATCAGTAGCTCAGTTAATATAAGATTCATATTAACGTGAAACACAATATTTATTAGTAATAAGTCCATAATACTAGGTTAATTGTTAAAAATTCTCTTTTGGAAATGAATTTTCATTGTTTTTTAAATGACAATGTATTTACTTTGAGTTAAAATGCAGATTTAACCCCCAAAGAAGTTTGTTAAATTTTCTCCACTTTAAAATGCATTGGTTTTATTTTTAATTTTCTTGCACCTTATCTGTCTCTCAAAATTTTTGTAATGTATAAAATATTTTTAAAACTTTTTCTGTTTCTCATTACAGTATATAGTTATATCGGTTTATATAATAACCTCTATTTAACTTATTTTAATATAACATTGAATGAATATTTTTGCTGTTATTTCTAAAAGTGTAGAAAAGCGATTTTTGTTTTAGAACTTAAAAAGAGAGTTTACGACGAATCTTTATTTATAAGAAAAATAACTAAGAAACAACAATATATATAAAATGGAGCAATACAAATCCTGATAGTTATCATATTACATTGATACGTTTCAAATTGACGTAATATGAGAGTATAAAATGATCAAAATTGTTTTCAATTTATTTATTTGATGATGTTTTATAATATTAACTTATACAACAACACAAAAATAAGTTCACGGAATTGAAATAAATTTGCATTGTTTCAAATATGCTCAATGAGCAGGAATATTGATATACATTTTTTATTATATTTTAAAAAATTTCAAATTTGACACCGGGATTTAATATGTATTCATACACATATGTTTATATATTACATATACATAACTGCAAAACATTTATTCTTTTCACTTATGCAAGCATGTCCTCCATACTATGCATATTATTTTAGCAATTCTGATTTCTTTCATATTTCATTTAGTTTTTTAAGAAAGTTCGTAATAGATATTTCACAATAGACACATATTTTCCAATCAGCTTAATTATATGTCACCACTTCTATACACATAAATTTCAACTTCGGTTGCTGTGAAAATTGACATGTTATGATAATACAAAAAAATAATACCTTTTTTGTTCTTCATATATGATAATAAACATAACATTACTTGCTAAATGCATACAGCTTCTGCCAATAATGAAGATAATTATTGTATCTTATGGTATCAAATGAAATCATGATATTAGAGTAGTAAATAACCTATAGCTGAAAATAAGGGTCTTCATGAGGAATATACATTTTGTTTTATTAAAGTTGTAAAGATGCAGTTTTCTTAAAAGTGAAGAGAACTGTGGAATTCAACTATATATATAGTGGTTAACATAACTTAAGTAATAATTTAAGCGGTTAACATAATTTAAATAATAATTTAAGTGGTTAACATAGTTAAGCTGGAGTATAAGTTGGTTCATTACGAATATGCGTCAGTGGTAGTGTAACTGAACATCCTCTTGTGTGTTTGCAATAGATTTGGCCAATGATAAGAAAGATCAATAAGAAAAATGCATTATCTGATTGTATGTTCTATATGATACCTTCTTCATGTTGCGGATAGTATTTAATTTTTACGCTCACTATTGTGAGTAATTTTACAGTAATGAGGGTAATGTTTTATAGTAAATGTGATTTTGTAGGTAAAAGTTTTTGATAAAACCATATGTGCTCTCTAACGATGAGAACATATTCACTATATAGGAGAAGCAACTTTCATCCATTATTCTTGATTAAAACAGTATTTCCATAACTAAGATTTTGAACAGTCATGTAGTACTCCATGCAGTATGTATTGTGATATACAAATTGCATTTATCTAGGGTACAGAAATTAGATTTGTTTGAATTGGTTAAACTTAAGAGGAAGTCTTTATTTTGCATTTATATGGTGCAAATTCAACAATTGCTCGTATTTTGTAATCTGTGCAGTTCCCAATTAATTGAGTGTGAATGTGCTCCATGGCATCAATTGTACTTCGAATCTTATTCCCGTGTCATGTGATGTTTACACACTGATATATTTTAATGCAATGAATGTAGTTTTAAACAGCTTTGGTAGATGAATCTTTAATAACTTCTTCAAAGATTGAACACCTCCCGATAAATCACATGCAAAAACGTGCATTTTGACAATCCCTTTGATGAGATTAAGAGTTTTAGCAATAATGTTAACATATATTTTTTAAGAATATAACGAAATTTGATAAGGTAATCCTGGGAATAGATTTTCCAAAGTACGAGTATTTGTAGAAAATAAACAAACCAAAACTGTATCAAACTTTACCATAAAAAGAAATATTTTTATTGGAAATGCTATTTATTTAGAAACCGAGGACAATAAGGTAATATGGCTTCTTTGGTAAGATTTTTAATAAAGTATATCATTTAGACTACTTCAAAGAATAACAGTGATAAAAACGATCCTCGTAAATCTGACTTCCTAGGACACTCTGAATTCCCTAAATTGAGACAAATGCATGCAGTGGTGATTCTGAATGTCATTTCACATGGAAATTAATATGTTTCATTTGTTTCTTATTAAATCCATTATGTTATTATTTAAATAAAATTTTGATTGTGATAATAACAAAAATCCCCAGAAAAAATTTAAAATATACAAGTTTGCGCGAAGACACACACACGTATACATATATATATATTTATATAAGAGTGTAAGCATGAGTACGAAAAGTATAGATTTTATATGTTGTCATTAAAAAATACAATTTAAAGAACATATATTCAAGAAATCTTTCATTGAAAGAAGGATTTTCCTTTTGAAATTAAACATCTATATTCTGATAAAATTTTCAATTTCCTTTATTTGTGGGGACTTGTTCTTAGGATATAAATCTCCGTCGAAATAAATCAGTAAAACACATTCGCTAAGCTAAAGGAAACAAAATCCCAAACTATTTTTCAGAAGAGTAGAAGTAACAACTTGCACCTGTGCGATTCTCAAAAGGGTTGGTAATTTATTTTAAAACTGTAGTATCTGGGAAAGGAGAGAAAACAAATCTTTATCTATTACCATATAGATCAGTGGGTGACAGATGATACATTCCCTTGAATTCAAACTGTATGCAAACAGTAAACCTTTCTAAAGAACTCCCGTGGAACATTTTTGTTCGATAATCTGCATTTTTTGTTAGGAGGAGCTTTCGCATTTAGATAAATTTCGAAGTATAAGATCCGTGGAAAAGAAAATATACTAGAAAATAAACAAAGTATTCAAAGAAAGGACTTTCTAGATCCTGGAATTCCATCAGTGTAAAGTATTCCACTTCTAATATTATACCTACACTCTGCGATATTGGAAAATAAGAGTAAATATTTATATGTTGATGCTTTATGGCCTTAAATGTATACAAAATAAAGTTATTTTATATTCTTTAGTGTATCCATAAATGCATACTTATAATATTTGTGTAAATCTATATATATTCATCTATAAGTATATACTAATGCATAAACACGGACACACACACACTCATACATCTTTATATACACACACACGCACACATATAAATTTTGATTTATATATATATATATATATATATATAATATGTATATATATATAATATGTATATATTACAAATATTGGTCTTTAATAGAAAAAGTATTGAATATGACATACTTAAAAATTTCTAAATTTTATGTTGTGTATTAAGATTGTTTTAAGGAAAATTTATTTTTTTGATGGATAAATAACATTTTATTTTAAGGTTTAGTGTGTGAGAAAAATAATCCTAGTATCAGAACATTAATTTTGTAATTCAGAAAAATCAGGCAATTCGACTCATCTGTACAAGAATATGAAAAAATGTTGGTCTTCAGCATTTTTATGCCCAAGGATACTATTTGTTTTCTCTTTCAATTGATAGCAATATACTGCTTTTGTAACAATTTAAAAAAGTGCCATATAAGTCATCAGATGAAAAAAAGCTATTTTTTATTTTGTAGTATGATTCAAATCCTATTTTAAAACAGCATTATAAGTTAGGCATGTAAATGTGTTTAAATAAATATAATTCATTGTGTTTAAATATTTTAGAATTTAACAAATACAAAAAAGAAAAGTACAGAAATAAATAAAATATTAAATGAACATTCTAAATTATAATAGTTAAATTTTTAAACATTCCAGCTTGCATATCGTTTTAAGCATGAATTTACAAAATTGTATTTGTTATATGAATATTATTTGCAAGAAATGGTGCTACGAGCATTTGTTAGCAATACAACTGACACGGTCCTATGCGAGTAGTTTTCCCTGAATGACAAGAGCACTATAAAATCCACTCTGCGTGATTCAATTTGCTGAATAGGAATTTAGCAATTAACCAAAGATAAAATCGTCAAAGTTAGTTTTGATTCATAAAAAAATAATGTGTTGTGGGACATCCTCAGTAACAAAAATTTTTGCTCTCTTCTTTTTACTTAAGCAAATGATGGTAAATGTATTACTTACCAAAATATTCTTCTATAGATTGAAATGTTTAATCACGGCAGCAGATAAATGAAAGCCTTCACGGATGGTTAAGAGAAGTATAGTGCACCATAAGTTTTGATAGCAAATTTTTGAAAGGGAGAGCAACTACTACAATGGTACATTTTCCTAAGAATTACATTGATAATATTCACGAATATACTACAAAGATAATCTTAACGAGCAAACTACAAGGATTAACTTTATGAACATACAAGAAGACCGACTTAATTTAATGGTTTTTTTTTTCCCCTGCATTCGTCGAAATGATAGCAGAAGATACGTTGTTGGAATTAACATGTTTGATCAAATTATGTTATATCGAAGGGATAGTGCTCTAGTTTCTGTTAACGGTTACATTAATTATATATTTTTGATATATATATTCTGTACTTCAGGAGTTTCCTAAAATGAAAGTAAATTTATAAAGGAATAGATTCGTGTACTTACATAATGGTAATATGTTATTCATGATGTATAGGATTATTGCAGTGTTTTATATTATTTCCTTTTGAATTACGCTATAATTTTAAAAATCGTTGTGGTGTAATTTAAATCATTATATTACAACTACATAAGTAAAATTAAATATTATTAAAGTATTACTTCTATAAAGAATATGAATTTCATAATTTTTTGCAAAAAAGAAGTAAAAAAAGAAGTATACTTTAACATATTTGCCTTAATATTAGTGATTAATTTTTGAGATATATACTTATACACGTGACAAGTTTAAAAGTAAAGTTTATCATTTAAAATTCATATAAATAAATCACTCTTTGCTGAAAAATTGTCATGAAACATAAGTTAAGAAGTATGTTTGTTTCTGTATGTAAGAATAAAGAACATGAAAATATAATAGATAATATGTACGAAATAAAGAAAACATGTAAGTCTTCTTTAAAAAAAATTCTTTCTAAAAAACAGATAAAAGTCTATTTAAAATAATGGAAAAGATGTTTTCCATAAAAAATGTATTCATATTCTATATTTTCTTGCAGAAAAATAAAACGAACAAAATAATATGTGCTTTAACTAACAGTTTTCAGCTGGTTACTGATAAAAAAAAAAATATATATATTTTAGAAAGTCAAGTTTTTTTCTATATAATACTCTCTCTCTATAAGGACGAATAAATCCAAAAACAAATGAGTAATTTTTGGTAACATATGTACTTTAATCAGAACTTTTAATATTTTTTATCATACTAAAAAGTTTAAATCGCAAGAAAGGGTCAATAAATTCATATTTGCAAAGCATGACATTAGAACACTATAATAATTCCTAATATTACGTTGCAGACTTTAGTCATTAGTATCTCCAACTAAAGATTACATGTGTTTTCAAGATACATACATACTTTTACTTCAATTTATCACCATGCGCCAAACATTAAAAGATATAACAAGGTCCAATGGATCCTCATTTACAAACTGGGAATACTGAGGTCAAATGAATTTTCATTTTCAAACAAACAACTAATTTATAACACTGTAGTCGAGTCATTAGTTGAATTTCCTGAACAATTGCTTTTACGTTGGTCTTATAGATTATTTAAAATATCATGTTCGTAATGAAAACTTGTAAATGACAAGCTATGTGGAAATCATCATTATATTAGCAAAAGGTATTTCTATATATTTCTCCGCTAACAACAGAAGCAATTTTAATTTTATCTGAGGTATTCTTACTTAAAGAATACTAATTTGGCTGTTTTATTTTGTCAAGTCTGCGAAATAAATTGTGTCATAGAATTCTTTTACATATACGACTAACATTTATAAAGAATGGAACTATGTATATCATAATTACAATTGGTTATATTGAACAGAATATCAAATTTTCAATACTGCTTGGTTGGGTATTAACTTTATGCCTCATATTATTATATATAAAGATAATAATAATATGAGGCATAATTATTTCTCTAATAATGTTCATAAATTCTTCTTATTTATTATTATTGATTTATATAATGTTTTAGGTAGCAAAATAAAGGTATATATTTCAGGGTGGTCTTATTCTCCAATATGATAAGTTGTGATATTCAATTTCAGATTAGAGTAAAATACACAGATAATTTTTAAAGTAAGAATTTTGCCCCATTTAACTTGGCATTAATGTCAGCATAATACTAGACATTTTGAATTAATCCGCATTTGGGTACAATGGCTCAAATAAAGCTTATGTTGTTGATAAAATTATATATAAGCTGAATTTTTAAGACAAAAAATTGAGCACATATAAATCAATGATGAAACATTTTATGAAAATTGATTTTACAGAAATAATATTTAATTTAGTATGAGAGATTTAATCTATAAAAATATAGGAAGCGAATTGGAAAACTTTTATGACCGAATTTAAATCTATTGATGATTATGATTTGATAAATAAACTTCCAACTCATCTGAAATAAATACAGCAGTTTTGGAAAGGTACAAAGCACTGAAATTCATCAAAATCATGACAAAAATTTAAATCTTTAATAATGATTTAGATAAGCGTGAAAAATTAAAATGTAAGTGAGGTAATTGATGCATATTTTTTTAAAAAGAAATCGCAAATTTTTGCAAGGTATTTAAAAGCATATTTAAATGAATCTTAAATTTTTAAGGTTCCCAATGTTAAATTATTTCAAATGTATTAAAAATTTATTTGATTAATTTGAATGTCTGTAAACTAAAATATCTTTCTGCAAAATATAGAATCTCTGAAATATTAAAAAGGATTTTTTAGTATAGTTAATATAGTAGTATTAATACATGATCTTATTACTAATATATTGTAGCATAGAAAAATTAATCTTTTTTCACAGAAATTTTAAGTAAATTAACAAAATTAATTAGTAAGAAAGTCAGCAGCTAAAATGTTCTTTTTTCAACGATTGCATTTAATTAAAATTGATAATACAGAAGTTTAAATTTACATTTAAAAATTTAAAAGCAATTATTATTTGTTTTTGATCTAAAAAGTTGAATTTTATAATTATAAATAGCCTTTGAGTAATTATTATTATTTTTCTAAAGTTAAAGCAATATATGACAATTTGTTTTTTTATATGTTTAATAATACACATGAATTAGATTACTGTAAATAGTTAATAACTAATTTTTAATTAGTATGGTGTATCAAAATTCAATTTTGAATTTTAAGATTGGTCAATGTTCTAATTGATTGCTGAACTACATTAAAATGTCTAAATGTTCTCTTTTTTTAAATGTAATTATATTTTATTTTATTTACAAATGTTTATAATTCTTAACAAGTTAGCGAGATTTATTTCTTCAATATTTGTGTATTCTGCTTGAAATTAGAAGCTCAAAAAGTTCAATCTTCATTTCAGAACCTTTGATGAGCCTGTTTAATTAGAAAGAAATCATAATTTAATTATATAGAACAATATTTAATTGAACATTACATTTTTTAATTACTATTTATTATAATATAAAAAATTAAGTTAAAAGATATTTTAATATTAAATTTAGGTTGAAACTTTGTAAATAAATGCATTTTTTGTGTAAAAAGTGTAACATACTAGATTACTTACGTATTAGTGCCACCACAGTTTTTTAAGCCGATTGAATTTCAAAGAAATATCCTTATAATAAGAAAATTTATTTTACTAATTATTAGTAAACTTTTCATAATTAGTAAAAGAAATTTTTAGCTATTATTAAGCGCTATTTCTACTTAAGTTTGGGCACGAAATTAGCTGAGGTGGCGCTGATACGTAATTACCCATATAAGTGTTACTTTAAAATAATACATTCATATATGCAACAATATTTTTTGTAAAGAAGTATTGTCTTTGAAGTTAAGTACTATTATTTTTTTTTCTAGAATTTACATTACACAATTTTTTATTTCACCACATTCTATAAATATAGAAAAATATTACTTATTGCTGTAAACAAATATGTTTATATAGTCCTTGAACCAAATATAAAATATTTTATTGATAATATTTATACCTTTTGTTAAAATTAAATCATTTACTTAATTAAGCAAGTAATATTTGTACAATTAATATTGTATATCAAGAAAATAAACAGGGTTTATTACTTGCAACAAATTTTGAAAGAACAATTCCAAAACGAATCAAAATGTTCATTAAAATGTTCCCGACTCAAATATTATTTTAGGACTGATACGGATTCAGTTTTATAATTTTATTATAATGAGAAATAAAAATTTAATCAGATATAAGAAAATGCATAAAAATGTTGGGTTTAAAATTGTTTCTCAATAAATATATTAATTTTCGAGACTAAGTGTTCGCTATTACTAAGGAGACATGAATTTTTCTTGACAAAAGTATAAATTATATTGTAATATCTGTATCATTAAAAAATAGTATATGTTAAATAGTACAGACAATCAAGCAGACACTGAATATAATAAAGTTGAAGTTAGCATAAAATCAAACAATATAACTTAAAAAAGCACATGGAGTTAAGAAATGAGTTTCAAGTATTATAATATATTTTCCATATAATTTTTTCTAGAGGACAAAATACATTAGTACTTTTTTTTAAAAATTTAAAACATCCATGGATGTTATTAATTTTAAATTTAACTGCTATGAATATGGAAGTAATATTATGAATTAATATAATAAATTCTAATTCAAATACATGACGCACCAAGATTAATTTATTTGAAGTGTTGAAAATCGGTAGCTGTGATGTAAATGCATAGAAAAGAAACGATAATAATCATAGATGTCTATAAATGACATTGACTTCAATTAGATAAAAACTGGATAATTATGACTTACAAAATGAATATGTTAGAATCACACTAGTCTACCGATGGCTTTTTATAAAAGATATTACTTAGCTTTATATTAAATTAATTAACAAACTTAGAGCATTAGGTCTCCAAATTCCCTATCAGATTGGAGAATATTGCTTACAATATTCAAACATGCTCAGTGCAAGATGGATCATTTGATTTTATTGTTGTAAGTAATGTGGAAAAAACATACGTCAAGTAGTAAGTTATCATGTGCCGGCCACAATTATCATATTAAAGTGTAAACCAGAAATTGCATGATATAAAGAAAAATATGATGGGAAATTATATTGGCATAAATATGTATATGTAATATTATGTATGTATATGTATATATTGGCATATATTTTGAGCGAACAGTATATATTACGCATTTTATCTAATGGATCAATACACAGATCAAAACAATGAAAGAATATTGTAAGTATTTTATAAAATAGCGGTATAAGGAAATCTTTTTATATAATATGTAAGAATATATTCAAAAATGCAAATTTTTCTTACTTTTAATCAGAATACTCAGATTTAGATTTTGACGTTGAAGATAAGATTTTGTTGCAGTGGATGATTTGGCATCCAATTTAACACTTTGACTGCCATGGCTATCATATGTGATATCCAGTGATATTTCCGTTGAGACACTGGCTATTCGATATGATAGCTAGGGTGTTTCAACACTTCAGGCCATGGCTATCAAAGATGTTATCAGTTACATGAAAATCGTATTGGAGTTTGATTGTTGGGCTCCCTACGATGTGTTAGGTATACGTGGTTTGCGCATTGCGCGGTTGCTTTCGTGGTGTGCTTTGGCTATCATTTTTGGTAGCCAGGATGAAAATCTCCCCATGTGTTACAAAATGAGTCAGATTGAAAAATATTGTTTTTATATATAGTTTTGATGTTGAAAAAAATACAAATTACACAAAAAAAAGTTTGGCCCCGTGGTGAACATTTGCAATTTTGGCTTGGCAGTCAAAGTGTTAATAAAAATGAGGAAAATAATGATTTATGACAGTAAATTCGTTCTTTTGATAAGCACGATATCTTAAGGAAGTCATTTAACCGAATCAGATGCTTGGAGAGTAGTTGACTGTTTAGAGGGTGGCAAAGACCATCTGAAGCAGCAAAAGCCATTGAAGTCTTACAATGACTTCCAGGAAATGGAACCCCTTTTTGGAGATTAAAATGCATAAATATCAAGTAAAAACTCAAGGAAAGGTTGCAGACCTGTAACAACGCGCTGTGAAGACCATTATTTAACTTTAACGTCACTGAGATCCTTAAAAATCAATGGAACTCTTCCAAAACACCGTCGCTTAGTTATTTATTTTATCCACAGTTTCAACACAAGTAATCTGAAACTGCTTTCATGCTATAGGGCTATATGATCACCAAACAATGGTCTGTCACATTGACAGCAATGCACCGTCTAGTCTACAGGGAGTGGGCAAAAGAGCATGTGAACTGGAGGAGAAATGAGTGGAGCAATATTCTTTGCTTCCACACGAGATGCGTTTCAATCGTCATCCAGATAATAGGCGTATTTTCATCTGGAGCGAAAGTGTTACTGGAAACTTCCTACGTTTGACCAAGAAAATGTCAGATTTGGATTAGCCTATGCTGAAGTACCCTTTGTTGGAGATGGCGGTCACCAAATCATTCGAAATGTAGCTCTAACCGTATAACAATTATAGATATGAGAACATCAGACCTACTGCAGTCTCTTACGTTACAGCAATTAAAGATGACTTGGTGTTGATTGGCGAGACTGAAATGACGCTTTCAACGATTGATATTTAGCTCAATGTACTGACAAGCTCGTTTGCAGACGTGTCTAACTGGAGACCTGAATTTGATTATAGTAGAATTGCTTTAATGATGAATAATACCTTGAAATGAGCTCTTGTGACCAGCAAGTACGCACCAAAATAGGGGTGGTACCAACGTGAATGTCAACAAACACTACACCTTGAACTGAATATCTTTACATTATTATATTTCATAATAATATTTATAAATAACATCATATCTGACTAAAAGATATATATTATAAGTTCTGACTTTTTTCAACCGTGCAGCATTTCATGTGAAAATTATTGAAGAAACAATTGTATCTTGGTATATTTATGTATACAAATCGACATTTTACGAAAAACTTGGAAAGAAAAACGTATTTATACTCAGTGTTCTTTGGAAGTGTTTTTAAGGATAAAAGATAATTATCCAATTATAAGATGAGATTGTTCCATTTTAATTTTTTAAAAAGTTAATGTTGAATAGGCTAGGATTATTCAATTTTTAGTAGTTGTTTCAAGTAAACTGTAGTGAAATTTACTATTCATTTTTAAAAATAAGAAAGTTAAAATAATAAATTAACAGTAATTTCTACTTAAGAGTACTATCTCTTTTAAAAAATTAAAAAGCAACAGATGAATTTCTTTCATTTTATTCACAATGAAGTTTCTAAATTGCAATAAATTATTTTAATAATTTTATTACTAAGGCATATTTACTTAAAAATTCTTTGCAAATGATAATTAATTTTGTGTGAAACTATTAATAGCGTTTTTGAACGAAACTGAAATATAATAAAGTCTGCAAATTTTCACCCAAAACACAAAACACATTTTAACAGTAACAAAAAACACAAGATATTTTCTTCGTTAAACTTTCTTTATGTGCATCTTCAAAGAATTGTAGTGACGGAATTTTCACAAAATTGTATTCAAACTCAAGACAACCTCGATAATAAATTTTGTAGAAGTCACATTCAATCTATAAATTTTCTTAAAAATAAGGAAGAAAGAAATGCAACCCAAAAGTGCTGTGACCAACAAAATTTAATATCTTCAGCAAGTCTTTTTTTTCTAACCGTAAGAAAATTGCCGCAAAACTTTCGAGTACATAAAGGACAATGGAATTTTTTTGGAAACAGATGACATCTGACATGTCGGACACACTGATAAACGACAAACGAGATCGAAAGTGAATCGTGTCAAACAATTTATTTGTCGTATTTTTTCCTCTTTTATTGCTTCTTCCACCACACTAATAATTGTCACTTCTTTTGTGATGTCGGATGTGAAAATTGGAGCAGCTTGATTTTCTGAGTTCAAAAGTTATATTTTTTTCCCATATTTTGATAGTGACCATTTTAACTGCGCAATAATTTAAAATCATAAAGTTGGCAATTCGTAATATCTTTATAAAAGGAGAATTTTTTAACAAAGCAATAAAATTTATTTTAATTTGTAATATGTTATTTGTGCATTGGAAACAAAAATGTCTATACATATGGACGCATTCAGATTTTGAAGGAAGTTATTCAATTTCATTTTTTAATGTTCTCGTTCAGAGCTACACTTACTTTAACATTTTGAAAACTTTGTTAGAGTGAATTGAAAACATACATTTTTACAGATATATAGATTAAATTGTGATATATAATTAAATAGAATATAGATTAAATTGTGACGTAAAGGAAATTTATATTTTATTTGTAATTAATTCAATCTTTTAACAAATACATGTATTAAATTGTGTCAATTTACACAATAACTAAAATTACTAAATTTGAAATATTTATATCGAAACTTTCAATCAAAAAATGTATCTTATTTTATGACAAATATTTAAAATTGCATTACTCACAGAGAATTTAAAATTGCATTCACTACACAGCTTGTAGAGAAAAAACTTTGACAATCAATTTTGTAAACAGTTTTTTTTTTTTTTTTTTTTTTTTTTTTTATAATAATAAATTGCCAATTTGAATTTTGGTATTACATTCTCATATAAAAAAGTTAAAGTTTTCGCGAAATTCAAATAAATTTAACTTAAGAAGATATAATATACTCGAAGCTAAATCTTATATGTTGAGATTTAAAAATATTATTTTAAAGTAAATCTTAGATTTGAAAAATAAAAGCTATGACGAAATAAAATACCCGGGTTCAAAAAGTGATTAATACAACTGAGGAGAGAGGGAGAAATAGTTTCTTTCGGCAGCCCGATCTTTCTTTAGCAATGCCCTCAGGAATCGGTAAAAAGATCTCAACGTTTTGTTACAGACAAAAATTGTTGGGATGATGAGGATCAGTAGCACCCCCACGGATTATAAAAGGCAATGGTCACGTACACCGTCGTTGTTAGGATTCGGTTGAGGCCGCAATCAATACTCCGGCCCGTTCCTGGCACCTTGCCCGAAATCCTAGCTTTGCGTATCCCTCCAGACGGCTTGGCGCTCGAAATTTTTCGTCCCGGTCCGGAATAGGAACGAATGCTTTCACCAAAAACGCCGATCTTGTCAAATGTTTCAGGAAAGTAATTTTGATGTTTCAGGAAAAAAAAACTTGCATCCTATTCTCCCCGGCCATCGAGACGGTATATATTGATTAGTAAGAGAATTATTATCATTACCGTGACCTTTAAGGTTTTATTACCCCAGACGGGAAATGATTTCCCTTCGAATAGGATTTGCATCTGAAGATGGAGAGAAAATCCCTGTGGTAAAGTTCTATAAAAGAGGCTCTGATAAAAATCATAGTGCTTAAGTATTTACATGCGCATTTTATTAGAAATGTGTTACCATTTTAAATGATTATATATTTCAAGAAGTTAATTAAGCAAAAAGTAACCATTAAATATAGTTTATGAAATTAACATATTTCTATTATGAACGACAATTATGGTCGATATAATTTTTTTGAGAAAATTGTGAAAAATTACCACGGCACACAAGTATTAAATACCTTTTTCTCATAAGATAAATTACTTCAGATTTGTTCATAATTTTAAAATTTAGTAATATATGATATTGATTATTTAAAAAACTAATGCAATTAAAAGTTGTTTTTCTCAGATTCTTATAACATTAATGTACATGAAATAATTTAAAAATAAGAAATCAATACCGAAATTAGAGAAATCTACAAATATGATATTTACATACTAAATGTCGAATAATTATGTACCATAAATTTGAATTTAGAATTTTCTAAAATACAAAAAATTCTTTTTTTTTATCTGTGGTGAGAGGAGATGCAGAGTAAGATTGATTTTGAATCGTAGTTTGAAGGTCTTCATCATTCTGTACTAACAGAATATAGTATAAGTTTGTCAATTGCAATTAAATGAAATATTACTCAACAACACTGTCAGATGATTATGATAATGCTTATTATTTATGTATTATATATACAGCAACTGCTTTACACTTCATTTTTCAAAGACTTCATATCATCACCTTCTTCACACAACTGCTTTACACTTCACTTTCAGAGAAACTAATTGCCACAACAGATTCTGTAAACGAGTGTTGAGGATAAAGATTCTCTGGTAATTTAAAATTTGATAATTCCTAATAAATAGTAAATAAATTTGGTAATTCCTTTAAATCTTGAGTTTGCCAAATTTTATTTTATGCATCTATTTTTAATTACAAAATATCAACGTCATTGTTAATATGTATCATTATGCAGGTATTAATAAAAATTGAAAAATTTAGATACTTTGCATGGAATAAAAATTAATTATATTTATATTTATGGCTCATGAACACATATTTTTTGTTAGAATGTATATTAAAAACAGTTATAATAATCCACTTAATTTTACACACACACACATAGTTTCCTTTGAATGTAGAAGCCTTAAAATCTTTACTCATTTGTTGAAAGAGTAACTAATTTTTTTCATATTTAAGTAAAATTTACAAACAAATTCATCCAAAATAGGCATATTTTAATTGATAATCTAAATCGAAAATTTGTTCATTTGAAATTATACATTTATTTCAAAAATTCAAATTAAAGCCATAAGTAACTCAATATGAGTTTAAAAGCACAACTTGAATATTTTTTTTTTTTAATTTACCAGACTAAACTAGCCTTAGTTTATTCTGGTACATTCTTGTAACACTTTTAATGTATTTTAAACATGTTGAAGCAAAACACCTTTTCCAATAAGTTTAGTTAAAGAATATTTTAAATTAAGTAAAACTGATTTTTGCTGTATTTACGTATCTTCGATATTCTGGTCAGACCAGGTTCATAAATCCGTTGATGAGTAAAAATTCAAAAACAAGGAGATGATAAGAGCAAATTTCCTTCCAAAGAATCAACTTAAAATATTATTAGTCGAAGCCTGGTGGCACTTTGGTCAAAGAGGATAGGATTTTATACCCACGGAATAAGATTTAATTAGCCACTCGCAAGGCGTGAGAAGCAAGTATTGGTTTTTTTGTCTCATGCTAGAACCAACGACTGCCCTGGCCAGTTGTGAGTGGAGGGCACTAGAAAATTCCTCCTATTTAGGTATTTCATCTGAGAAAAGAGTTCTAGGTAGGTACTGATTTCCGTAAAATAGTAAACCATATACTTATTTAAATGATGATAAAAATGTGCACAGTTATCGCAGATTTATAATTTTATTGAGGAAGGTCCTTAAAATCATTGAAAATTTATATAAAACTAGATCATACTTTTCAATGAGATCAGTTTTTTTCAATGAGAGTTATCATATTGTAATATAATAGTATATAAATTAATTCTTTTTTTAAATTCATTGATGATGAAAATATATTCATTGATGAAAAAATTAAATAATTTATTATGATAAAAAGGGTAAGAAAAAATATGTTTATAGATGCAGTTGAATTCAAAAACATTCATAATATCTTACACAAATAAAAGAATTTGTAGATTTGAATTTTTTGGAAACTTTTACTACCATTTAGTTACCTAATTATATATGTGGTATGGCATTGAAATTCTTGTCTAAATAATGACAAAAACCTGTAAAAATAAATAGTTTAATGTAATTTAATAACAATTTTCTTAAAATTAGATTTTATAAAGTACCTTCTTCAAATTTATTACATCATTACTTTTTCACAAATAATAAAATTCTGAACAATTTTATAATACATGTATTATATATACTAGTACATTCATCATTGAATATACCAGTTCTACATTTGTCAAAAAGGCAACTATAAAATTTATTTCAATGTGACTAATACTGCATATTTGCTCAGAGTTCGAATGTTTTGAAAAAATAAATAAAAATAGTAATCTGAAAAAATAATAAGAATTCAATAATAATTTAGATAAATTGATTTATTAAAAATGAAACTATGCAGACGGATTGTTGAACATTTAATCTTAAGGATTATTTCATTTCTATACATTTGGATGATATTAGTCATATTTGTAGTAGTTTTAAATGGATAATACTTTTTCAATATACAAGCTTCTTATATAATTTTATTTCTCTTTCAGAGAAGTTTGTCTAAAATAATATGATTGTCTAAAATAGATAGTAAACATGTCTTTGGAAAGCTCAGTTGTCTTGCGGGTACTAACAACATAAGAAGACATATTAAAACAGAAAAAGTTCAAAATTCAGAAGCTAAAATATAACTTTCCTCTTATTTACAACATAAAATATGAAGCAATTTAAGTTTACAATGCGTTTAGTAGACATTAATTGAAACTTCATTATCTATCAAATATAATAGTTTGATTGGAAGTATTGTCACAATTTCAGATAGATTAATCAACAATCATCCAAAATTTATTCAGTTTTTTTTATTACTATAATAATTGATTTTCCTTGTTATATGAAAGAAATAATAGTGTTCTAAGAGAAATTTGGATTTTAGAAGTATTTTATTTGATAACACAATTAATCATAATAATTAAGCTCTGCTATAACCTACAAGATTAAATATATCACTTTCTGAGGTTGATTGATAAAGGAGTTGATTTGTATACCTTACAAGTATATAATATCACTAACTTATAGGTAAAGTAAATGTAAAAAATCGGTATAATACTTCACTTATTTTTAAATTATATAATTATTTGCCATTCAGTATGGGGTTTTTTTTTTTTTTTTTTTTTTTTTTTTTTTTTTTTTGGTTTCTTATAGTTGTGTTATCTAAGATTCAAGTTTGCAAATATATTTCTCAGAAAAAATAAAATATAAAAATTCACATAATTTTAATTTAAAATTTCAACTAAGCTAAAAGGAATATTTTTGTTCAAACATTAATCTGCTTAAATGTAAATTTCTGAAATACATTTCTTAGAGGTAAAAGAATTTACATAGAAATATCTGAAAGATGACGTCAAAAAAGTAGATGATAAGCTTAATTCTCAAATACAGAATGGTTCCAAAATTTCCAATTGATGGCGTGTAAGCTCAAATGATATCTTTATTTTTATGATAACTCTTTTGATTTTATATGATAATATATTAGGTCGAGAAAAAAGAAATCTATTATTTTTTGTCAATTTTATGTAACTTGTTCCAGATTCGCTTTGCATAAAAGGTTTAACACTGTTTTAAAGTCAATCTCCTGGTGATGTTATGATTGCTAACAAGCTGTCAGTATCGATAATATTTGATATTTTATGGACAATATAGACGACGATACGCTCGTGTGAGGTGCATTTTTAACATCAAAAATACCTGAACTGAAACCAAGATATAAAATTGCAAGTAACTGGCTGTTACAGTATCGAAACCATTAAACACCATCTAAAATTTTAGCCACATTGGATGTTTTTTTCACCTTTATCAAATAAAAACTAAAATGTGTTGAATTTTCTCTTTGCAATTGCGAATCCCATTTTTAACACTCTTTAACACATAAATGAATGGACCGAAAAAAAGAGCAAAAGAATTATTATTAGTGTGAAATATGACTCTTTCAAAGAGCGTAAATCTGAAATTACTAGATCGATACTTTGTGAGATATTGTATCACTGAAGCTTTCTACCAAAAAAAAATAAATAAAATAAATAAATAAATAATAAATAAATAAATAAATAATGGATTACTTTTTCCCCAAACTAATATAATTAGAAGTAGCTGAAAAAGTTTTACATGATTCTGTTCAATGTGGATAATTGTAGTCAAATAACATTCTTGTCTGTTCTTGAGTCTAATCAGAGTGGAATAGCTAATTAATTAATATCTCGGTTTTTCTTTAAGAGTAAAAATTATATTTAATATTGTTATTGAAATTAATATTTAACTATTCAAGTATTTTATTGGGAAAAATATATTAAGGATTTCACAGGTTGGGTATGATATTACTCATTTTTTGAGACAAAGCCTATAACTGCAAAAAATGCTAATTTAAGCAAATAGAGGGCGTATGCTTATTTTTCTAATGACCTAGATTTACTAATTTATATGTTTTGTTATAGAAATAACTAATGTCATATCTAAGATTAGAATCTTTGAATCTTTTACAAATGTAAGGCACATTTCCTTTATTGAATACTCGACTGCAGCACAGTTTTCAAAAGAGAAGTCTTTTCAGTATGTTTTAACTTTCAAATTAATGCAATACTCTTTTCCTTAAGGAATCCTTGAAAAGTTTTGGCAAATGAATAAATGGAAACGCGAATCACAAAAAATTACTCAAATTCCAAATATGTCTGAAAATTTTTGAAGATTTTGTTGCATAATTAATTTATTTTAGTCATATATTTTGTAATTCCTTTCTTTGTTGAACTTTTGCAGCAGTAAATTTTCATACAAACTTTTCAATGTAAGATACATGAATGTCTATAAAAGTTTGGTGCTCTTGGGTTTCGATTAAATTAAAAATACTCTTCAGTTTAGATTAACTTCGGAGGAAAATTCGCTGGTAATAAAAATTTAATTTTAAATGTGAGTGTTCTTAATTTTTATTTTTAATTCACGTGCTATTTTTTAAATATTTTATTATTTAATTTGCAATAATTGTAATGGTATACCTAAAACTGCAAAAAATAAAATTTTGTTTTTTTTATTTAACTATCTGTTCAATGGGTATGCATTAAGAATAAAGCACAAATAATCTTAACAACTTCAAAATATCAAAAACGCTTCACCATCATTAATAATTGAAATCATCATTGCATATATTTTTCTTCAAGTTACCTATAGTTTCTAATAAAATTAATTCATAACTAAACTTTGCATTTTCATATTAGTGTTATTTAAAGAAGTATATTAAAGAATAACTAAATAAGATATAAATTCATGTTAGAAAATTTTCGGGTGACGCCCAAGCCAGCAAGTTATTTGAAAACGACATAATCAAAATATTGATTTTAAAAGAAACGCTGATCAAATATAAGTAATAGTCAGAAGCTAAATGATTAAGAGTAAAACATATATAATCACATACATCCCGGAACAATGAAAATAGCGCACCAAAAATAGAGTATGGGATTGAAATCAAAGTTAATACACATAATGATACAGATGTGAGATTCACTTAATAACAAAATCAAGAAAATTGAACCAATGCAGAATAAAATACAGTGTGTACTATTAGACAATTATAGTGCAACCTGAATAGCGCTCTGGAGAGCTTCCTACTGCAATACAGGCCACCATATGATGAGGCACAAAGTTGGTTAAATATCTGATGTTGTTCTGAGAAAGATGCGTCCACAAATCTTTAACAGCCACTTCTAAATCATGTACAGAGTGAGATGGCAGCATCTGACGTTTCAGCTGCTCCCAAACTTGCACTATCGGGGACAAGCCAGGGGATCAGGTCGGCCATGGCAGGTACTGACATGACTAAGAAGTTTCGTGAAACTCGATCTGTTTGCGGACCTGTAAGCATTATCTTTCTGAAAAATTGTCCCTGGAAGAACACTTAGGAACAGTCCCATGTGGGTTTAAAGAATTTCCTTAACATAATGTTGGCCCCTTAAGGTTCCATGTACCAAAACTAGAGTAGATTCGCTATCATAGACTATGGCCACCAGATCATTATGCTATGCGAGCAATGTGTCCCACCACAATGTGAGTGGAAGTTTACCATTAACCAGGTTGTACGCGATTATCATCTGACTCCAAAAAGAACCGGGATTCATCACTAAACATTACGTTTTTACAATCTGTAGCATTCCATGTTGCTCGGGTTTGGCCCACTATAGACTGATATGTTGATGTTGCGGATACCGATGTACGTGATGTCGTAGAATGTCATCAACATAACGCTGGTTGGTTACGGATTCTACTTACGACAACTGGAGTGGAGACGCTATCAAAGGTTATGGACCTCCAGACCATTACACCTGCTTTGTGAGCGTCGCGCAAAGGTGTAGGTGGAAGTCGCTGACATTCTCTTGGGCATCTCCACACCCGTAGGCTGTTATCTATCCCCAAAATGAACCAGGATTCATAACTAAATATCATGTTTTACTATTTGTCCGCCTCATTAATATGTGATCGTCAGCATTATTATCTTCAGCATCAGTACATTATCATCATGCTTCTGAATCTTCTACTCTGCTCGGTTTTATAAAGAGCTTACTTTCTTAGATAAGCACTACTGCCGGGTGTGTGGTATGCGCATTGGAACCATGCTTGGATCAATTGTATATCTCACCTCATTGTAATTATTTGCTCACTAAAATACCAGCAGCTGGTACACTTTTAAACAACAAGTAGACGATTCATAGTGCATACAGATAACTCCTCGAATAAATATGGTACACAACAATATGGCATACCTTCCTGAATTATATTTTATTAAGTTGCTATACCATCCAGAATTATCTCCTATTAATAAAGTATCAGAAACATCTTCCTACAAGAGGTATTTTACTGATTTCATGAAACACACAAACAATTTTTTTTTTATTTCTCAAACAACAATCATTAATCACCATGTTTCGATAAGTGAAACAAAAATATTGGTTGGATTTATGAATCGACATTTACTTTATTACATGCTATTGGAAAATTATGCTTAGAGCATAAATCACATGAAATGATTAGTATTTTTTTGTTTACAAGGAGATCTTCTAATTAGCGGAGGTGGCATTCTTGTTTATGAAATGTTCCTATAGATCCAAGGTAATAGTTTTCCACAAACAAATATTAACTAAATATTCTTGACGAGTATATGTATCCGTATACACAGTTTCAGCAGCCCATATCAAATATTCTTTTAAGAAGACAATGCACCATACCATCTTGTTCGAATCAAATGATAATGTTTGAATGAACACTTCATATATCTGCATGTTTCTCTCAGCCTACGGAGTTCACCGATGACAATACAATTGAGGACACCTGAGTTTCAATTGGGAGAGATATTCGAGACTCTAATTACCTTACCACTAATCTTCGTGAATTCTAGAAAATGGTTAAGAAGCTTGAATATGTATGGCTTCCTATCGCTTCAAGCATCTTGATGAGTCAATGCCAAAATAAATACTAACCGTAATCATGGGAAAATCTGGTCATACATGCTATTAAAAACGAGTATTTTTAACACAATTTCTTTTTAATGTAAATCATTTTTATGATATTCCCTGTTTTAAAAGATATCAGCTTTGTGTGTCTATACATTGAATTGCAAATTATATCAGATTAGTATGATGAGACTAGTAAATAATACAATTTCTGGAGGATAACATAGCATTTTATACGATTAGTTTAAAATTTATTAAATTGCAAATTTTCTAGCTGAAATGAGAGTAATTTTTTTCTTATAATCCCAAAACAATGTTGACAGACTATTAATTACAAAATATGTAAAATGAAGGTAGATGATGTAAAGATAAACAAAAGCCATATACTTCATTACATAGGTCACATAAAGCCTGCATAAATTTACTCAGAATAATGAAACCCCGAATGTACACTAATGTTACGTTAGACACTGAAGCAGTCAATTCTAAAATATTTTATTTAAATAATTTTAAAAATTTCCTTTGTAGCTCTTAGGACATAATATAAAATTTTGCAGAACCTAATGATTATAATTGCATTTGGTTAACACAAACAAACAAAATTGGTATAATTTGTGTTTCATCTACGAACATTCTAGAGAAGAATGTAAATAGTTTTAAATTATTTCATCACAGTTTCTTTTCTATAAAGTGCAAGAGCAAATAACTAGCGTATACAATTTAAACTTTGTTTTTAATAGGATAATTTCTAGAATAAAAATTAAAAAAAAAACTACAGAAAGACTAAGACAAATTGTTTATTTATTAAAATAATAAAAACATGACAATGACGAAAATTCAAATAAAATAAATGGATAGTAAATATTATTATTACCTAAGTAAAAAGAATAATAACTGTAATAAAGAAAAGTCGAAAAAATTCCATACAAAAATAATTCCTTAATTAAATATGCTAAAGTTTAAATTGTAACGAACTAATCATGCTAAATATGTGATACTAATTCTGTAAAACATTATTTTTTAAAGATTTCTGTTCCAGATTTTTAAATTATATTTCCTCTTGGAGATTACATTCTTAAATACACATAAATATTTATTAAAATTATAATATGCTGAAGATTTAGCAAAACTAATTTGAATACGAACTAAAAATTCAACAAAAATCCATAAAACACTTAAAAATATGATAAAAATTAAGTTATCGCATAATTGTAAGAATATAAGAGTCCCCAAAAGTAAAAATAAATAAATCTTGACATAAAAACCCAAGAGGCTGAAAAACATAATAAAATATATTTATATATCCGAATGTATAAATGATTTTAATTACTACCGTAAACAATACATCATTATAAAAAAAAATAAAATTTGTACTTTGATAAGAAGATAGTACTTTTATTTCTTAACTGTTGTAATAATCAATAAAAGATCATCAATATAATTATAACAATATTTACGATCCAGTGTTTAAAATTTGATTCAACAGTATACATGGATTAAAAATGTGTATAATAATTTTAATCACTGTGACAAAATATAATATTAAAGTAGATTTCAAAGAACAGAGATTAATGATTTTTTCAAAAGTGTAATTATTATTTATTTTAGAAATTCATTATAGTTGATCTCATATTTTATTTTCAGACAAAAAAATGATCTTCCAACCTTACCAATTTATTTTGAATCAATTCTAAATTTCCGGAAGAATCATTTGAACATTTCAACGTATTGTTATGACATATAATAAAGGTCACAATAAATTAATTTTTTCGTATAAGGCTATTAAATATAAATTAAGTCTTCAAATAAGAGAAATGAATATACTATGATATTTAACATGATAATCGCACCACATTTTGATAGACATATGCGTTAATCACCTTAATACACTAATATATATATATATATATATATATATATATATATATATATATATATA
>JAPDSC010155696.1:26572-40740 GCA_026290005.1 Latrodectus geometricus
ATATATATATATATATATATATATATATATATATATATATATATATATATATATATATACTGAGGTATTAAATTATAGCTATATTTAGAGTTTGAACCACAAATATCAAATAAAATTGAAAACTCATTTTGATTTGAAATTTAATTTGAAAGGAAATGTTTCAGTTTTAAAGTTGAAAAATTTAATATAATTGCATTTTTTTATTTAAAAAAGAGCAAGCTCATTGTTCTCAACTATAATTTTAACATTTTTTTATCCGTCCATTTCAACTACAGTTTATTTCTCTATGTATTACAATATTATTTAGATTAAAGTGTATGAAATATAATACAATAAAAGAATACGTTAAATCTTATTCTTTTTCGTAACTGAAGTATATGAATATTTCATTCACTAAATGAAAATATGTAAGAATGCGATATTAATTATGTTAGTAATATAATAATTGTTTTTTTTTCAATAGCCAGCAAATATTTATAACTTCTGACAACATATACTGAAGGTAAATATAAATATTATTTTATTGTTAATGTTTTTTTAAATAGCTAAGCGATATTTATGCTTATATCTTCTGTCAAAATGCTCTGAAATCTTCTATTATGTAATGTTGAGTAAATACAAGATTAAGAAGCATAATTACCTGTCAGGTACAGCAGAAAATCGAAGAGAAAAAAGGTCATTTTAGCAGATAATGAGACACCCATATATATGACGTTACAAGCTTCCTACTGGGGAAGATTAATGACAAAGACCGTCATCAAATACTTTTTTTAAAAAATTTTTGCTACAATTATAGATTTTCTCGTCAGATTTATTTCCAGGCTCTTTGAAATTCGATCAATTTTTTTACTCTAAATACATTCGTAAAATATTATTTAACTCTGCCTGTTTCAATATTTTCATCGATTACGTTTCTTTATTACGCTATTGAGTTTTTAACGACCATCAAATCAAAATAAAAGTTCCGTTTTGATCTCAAATATTCGACGGTTTCAATAATATATGTCACTCTATTCACAGACATGATTCATTATTTTAATGAATTAATGAGTATATGCTTAAATTCTATAAACGTGTAGACTTTTGTTTTTGTATTTCATTCAATACTGATTTGCTTCATCATTTTATTAAATTGTATAAATGCGCGAATATAATTTGTTTTAATTAAAATATTTCACTATAGTTTTACATGAGTTGATTACAATTATTTCTCATCTCAGATTATTGCAATTTTATAAATTACATTTTTCAGCAAAACTATTTTCTAAATATTTTTACAACCATATAAGCGAACTGATGCATTTTTATGGCACACAATATTAATTAATCACACATACTTTAAAGTTAGTGCATCTTTAGTTTTCTTAATTACTTTTACATTTTTAAGTAAATAGTCTCAAACTTATTATTCAAGCAATATTTCAGGATACTTGAGTATATAATTAAAATTGTTGTACCTCTGCAGTGAAATGAAGCACATGTAAAACGAGTTATGTATGAAATTTTGGTCTAAAACGTAATAAAAAATGTAATTACAATGGATACTTGCGTTTCTATTAATTTTCATAACATCAGATAAATAACGATTTTGATAAAAAAACGTCAACTCTTTTTTATATAAAACTTCAAAACACATCTGCTATGACAGTAAAAATAACACTTATATATATATATATATATATATATATATATATATATATATATATATAATAGCGTGTCACTGACAGTCAATTTTTAAATTGGCACACCTTAATTACTACATAAATATTAAACAAAGAGTAACATATGAAAAAAACATCTATATTGGTGTAGTACCTTCTCGCACTAGTAAACAGGATAACCTTAATACAATTATCAATGAAACGCCTGCTCGAATTCCAAAAAGCAAAAGTAAGTCTCTCTTACTTAATTACAATGTAACACCTAACTCAAGTTGCTGAGTAATTTATTACTCATTGGTAACTTGCGCGATGCTCTCTAGTAACTAGTGACATCTGGGTATGACTTTGGATCCTACAGCTAAGTAATTGATGTTGTATACTTGAGCCTTCTTTCTCTTCTTGTTACAAGTTTTCTTTTTGATTTTCTTCTTAAATTTTCAGTATTACTTTTCTTCCATCTTCTCAGTCTTTCATGAAATTGTTGGTTTCTTCCTCTTCGAGAATTAAGATTTTTATATCTTCTGGGTTTTTCATTTTGATTCCTACAATGAGTAAAAAAAACTTGAATATTTAGTAAATCTGCTTGTAGTATTATTAAGTATCTGTTGTACATCATTAACATATTTGTAACATTTACTAGGATCTTCAATAGAATATTTGGATAAGACAGGGATTAAAGTTCGACAAATTCTTTCAACTTGTCCATTTCCTCAAGGAATTCCAGTAATTGAAAACACGTGCTTCATTATCTCTTTCTTGCAATACTCCTCGAAGTTTTGAGACGTGATGCTTGTTTCTTTATCGGTTATTAATCTCGTTGGAAAATGGTTTGTAGCACTTTGATTTTTTATAACACATCCTCAGTTGATGTACAGTTTACTGGAAAAAGCCAGTCGCATGAGAATTATGAGAATGAATCCACAGATCTGAGAATATGATTGTTGTTCTTGTTAGTTGACGGAGATGGGCATATAAAATCGATGTGCAGTGCACTTAAAGGAATGTTTTCTTTCGGTATAGGATTGAGCAGACCTTCACCCTTTCCATGTTTTCTTTTACGCAAAATGCACTCAACGCAGTTCATGGTGACTTGTTTAATTCCTTTTCTGAGGTTATGAATGTAGAAGAGTCTTACTTGAGTAGCTCTTGCGTCTTAGCCACAACAAAATGTCCCATGTTATTGACGTTTTACATAATTTCAAGTTCTAATGTCTCAGGCACTACAAATAACTCACGACTCCCGTCATACTTGTATAGTACTCCATTTTTCACTACATAATCTTCCTTCAGCTCTTCCTCAACTAAGGATTTTAACAACTGGAGACGCTCATCATTAATTTGGGCAGCTACAATTTTAGCTGCCACTTCTCTTTGCGAACGCGTAACCAGCATAAAATCATTTCTACTCAATGCGTTTACGTGTCTCCTTTGCTTCCCAGATCTATGGACAATTCATATTCAAATTCTTCCAAAAGAAATGTCCATCATGCTATTTTAGGAGAGATGTTTTTTTATTTAACATAGTCTTCTTAAATGCATCACAGTCTGTAATTATTTTGAATTTTGAGCCTAATAAATAATTTCTGAATTTCTTAAGAGCTTCAACTATAGCTAAAACTTCAAGCTCATAAATACAAAGCTTTTTTTGTTGGGAGGGAGTTTTTCTACTGATATAATATGATGAAATTGTCCATCTTCAGATTTTTGTAGCAAAACAGCGTTGCATCTGTGTGTAGTTCAAATAGGGCTTCTGGTCTGAAACTATGCAGAGCAGGAGTTGGTGATATAAGTGCCTTTAATCTATTGAAAGCTTCTTTTTGAGATACTTCCAAATTATATTCTACTCCATTTCGTAGAAAATTACACAATGGTTTCGCAATTTTTGCGTAGTTCGTAATAAACTTTCTAAAATATCCAGTAAGATATAAGGAGCTCTGAATTTGCCCTATATTTTTGGGCTCTGAGAAAATTTGAACCGCAATAGTTTTTTTCATGCGAGAGGCGAATGGTACCATCTTAAATAATATATCCAAGAAATTTTAATTTTCTTTTTAGAAATCGACATTTTTTAAAACTAATTTCCAACCTGTATTGCTTAGCAATTGTCAAAACACGTTTTTTCTAAACCTTCTTCCGCATCAGGTGCAGGTATAATAAAACCACCCATATAAACTATTACAGTATTATCCCTCATTAAATTCCTTAACACATTGTAAACAAATTTTTGAAATACATTTGACGGACATTAGACTGTATTTGAATACTGGACACGTACACAAACCAAAGAGAGCTTTCAAAAATTCATAAATACCCGCATGACAGATAAATGCCAAATATTTAGTATACTTTTCCTCTACAGAAACGAGAAAAAATCAGTTTTTTAAGTCTAACTTTGAGAAAACCTTCGCTTGCACTAAATGATCTAAAACCTCTTCTATCTGAGCCATAGGAAATGAGTCACCTTTTTTAATTGTCTAAAAGTCCACACATAAACGTTATGTCCCGTCTCTCTCTCTCTCTCTCTCTCTCTCTCTTTTTTTTTTTTTTTTTTTTTTTACTTAAAGTAATTCGTGAAGCATTTTCTGAACAAGAGGGTTTCGCTATCCCATCCCGTAACAATTCATCAATTTGTTGGCCGACTATTTTTGTTCCGAAAAAAAAGGGATTCTTCTACAATGCTGTAAAACTGACAAATCATCTTTTAATATAATATTCATTTCAAATCAGTTTTGCATGAATCTTTACGTGGTTTGTAATTTTTATTCAAAATCGAAGTAATGCTTTGCTAAAAATATACGCTAAATTTATATCACCTTCCTCACTTATCCCCGTAGAAATAATGAACAAAAAATTATTCTCAGCTGAAGAAAAATCTTTCTTAGTCAGAGAAATGAAGGAGCTGACGTCACACGACTTTGACACTTTTGCGGAATTCGGATTTTATAGTATTTTTAAGTACCGAGGGGGAAAGATGCAGTGAACAATCAGTGAATCACACATTGCTGCTTCCAACTGTACATTTACTGTGGATTTTTATCCATACAAAAACAAAACACAGACGTTTCGGCGAGAACTTTATGGCCAAAACAAGTCTCCATCGCAACAGTGTTTATAGTTTTGCTTTTATAGAAAAAGAGAGCTCTTAACAATGATAAGCCCACTTCCTAAATCATTTAAGCAATTTATTTTTTAACATAAATTAATAATTCAATATATTCTAACTAATTATTTACATTATCTGTTTTCGTTTTCACTCCTGACACAGTTTTCTTCTATTTTTTGAATTTTCATTTTTATCTAAATGCTTTGGACAATCACGGAAATAGTGGAAATTTTCACCCTTTTCTTCAAAAACATAACAAATTCATTCGGATTTAGAATTTTGATACATTGAGTTACGTATTTGTTCTCTTTTAATTTGGTTTTTATAAAATCTAGACCTCCTTTTTTCAATGGTTTCGATTCACAGCTGTGCACTGTGGTTTTGGTTTAGACGAAAAATATTAATCGGATTCCCTTTTTAATGCATTCGGGGTGTAGCAATTTTGGTCTTCACGAATGATAATATATTCCTCAGCTTTAAAATCAAGAGTTTCATACAATTTATTGGAAACCATAAGATCACACATAATTTTTTGAAATCCTTAACTTCTCTTAATAATATTTTTTTTTCATTTAAATTTGTACCACAAGGTTGAGTTGTCTAAACTCATGTTTCATCATTAGTTTGTTTTAAGGGAACTTATTCATTTAGGGATATAAATATTAAAAATTCTAATTATTCTTTTATCAATTTTAGTAATAAATTCATCTTTTACTGTCTCGAGAGCACTGCTATGCATGGTTTATATTATAATAAATTGCTGAAAAATAAACTGCATTAGATTTAGCAAGCGCTATTTTATAAAAAATGTGATACATTTAAAATTACAATTTAATAGATATAAGTGAAATAACGTAACTGCGCTATATTTTATCATATTTTGAAAGATATAATAAGCTTCTACATAATTTTGAAAATAAATAAAAATACATTTGAAACTAGATACATAATTTCGGAACCTTTTATATAGGTTTTGCTGGTCAACTACTTCAAATAAATTCATCACAGAAACGAAGATTTAATTATTAAAATAATACCACTGTAATAATTGATATGGGAGCTATTTTGGCAAAATTTAATTCAAAATAAATTTAAACGCACAGAAAAAATTGGGAATTATATTTTACATTAAATAAATGCATTTTGCATCACATTAATTGCATGTAATGCAAATAATATCAAAAGAAATGTGCAAAAAATTTCAAAAATAATCTTGGTATTTTACAGCAAACTCTTAGATGCTGTAGATATGGTAAATTTAGATCTTATATTTAAATTCTTAAAACAATCTTAAAATATAATAATAATTAGTACATAAGTGATCCACTTAAAAAAATACTAAAATATGTAAAGAAAAATAAATATTTTTCTTAATTTTAATAAAAAATTGTTGAAGTTCTTATCTTTTTTTAGCTCCAGAATAACGAAGTGCTTTTGAGTGTACAGTAAGTACTTTGAAAGGGGACATAAGTATTTATTAACTTTTTTGAAAAGCAGAAATGCAAAAACTTTCCTTAATTAAAAATAAAAAAACAAGCGAATGACAAAATATGTGATTTTGCATACTAATATTTTTATATTTATTTATTAAGCATTTTTAATGTTTTGTAAACTAACAATTATTTTTAATTTGTTTTTCCCAGTTTCTGTAGATTTATAATATTTAAAAATAAATGAATACTTCAAGCAGTATGAGCTAATCTATCAATCATGAAAGCATATATCTTAATAATCTGGATATGTATGTAAGAAAATAGGAAGGGTCTTATTGAAAACAGAAAGTCGAAATGAAACCTTTTCAATGTTAAAAGAGCCGTATGAAAATAATTTTTTTCTATTACAAAATTATGTATCTATAATATATATATATATATATATATATATATATATATATATAAATTATAAATAAATGAATTTTTTAATGAAATTTATGAAAATTATTAATGAAAAGGAAATTTTAATCACACATATTTCTTTTTAAATATATTTAGTAGAATGTTTTCCACCTACATTACTTGTAATTTTGAATTAGGAAACATTCATGCATTTTTTAAGTGTCGCAAAAGGAGAAAATATTAGCTTTGCACATTTTGGATGGTTTTAAATAAATTACTGAATAAGATTTTACGAAATAGTCATAAATGTAAATCATTCAAAAGCGGTTCGTAAAAATGTGTATTCATATCAAGAAAGTAAGATTTCTGTATGAGGTTTTAACTCTTGCATATTATAAACTATACAATATAAAATATACTGTATGAATGAAATAACAATATTTAAATACATTACGTCAAATATAATTTTATATGATTTATTTCAGTGTATTTTTAAAAAATGCAACGCAAAAGATGAATTAAGTTAAAGAAATGTAAATATTTAAATGTATTTTATTAAATGAAATTTAACGATACAAAGTTTATAAAATTTTCATGCATGTACAAGTTTCTTTTTTTTGTTTTCCACTTTTAACCTCAATTAATGTCAATCAAATTTTTTTAAAGCATTTTACATACATTAAAAATTCCACAGAATATGAAACATAATAACTCTAAAATTTTGTCGTTAAAGAATTTTAAGATTCTAACTCGAGAAATAATTAATAAACATGCAAATCTTATTTTATGATTTTTATTTTAATTATAAAATAAATTAAATATTTGCATTATGGAATCAATATATTGTTATTTCAATATTTTTGGGATATAATAAGAAAGATTGCTGAAGCAAAATATAGATATTTAAGAAAATATTTTAATGAAAAATATTAAAATACACATTTAAATTTTTTCTCTAATAATTTAAAAAAAGCTTTCTTATTATTCTGAATAAATTATGAAAATTAGTGGCATACAGATATTTTTTGGTTTACTTAGCATTCTCTATCATCTTTATTAAAAACTTACTGATCATCAACTTAATGTTGTTTAACATAAATTTTCTGAAATTATGAATACTGTTTCATCAACCTACTTCATCAAAAACTACAAATTTTTGTAGGATCGAAAGAAAAACTTGAACCATATTTTTAAGAAATTGTAAATTTAAAACAAAATTGACAAATATTTAATAATTACTGTTATTTGTTTTATGATCTAATTGGTTCTCAACAAAGAATTAGAAAAATCTAATTTTATATAACTTTAATTACTCTTTAATATATCTCATTGATAAGTTTCCTGAGATAATTAAATTAGAATTCCATTTAAATATCGAAATAATTATTATTTAATTTGTTGGGAAATTTCTTAATTTGCTGAATAAAGTTCATGAATTAATTAACTTAACTACACTTGAATAAAGAACTCCAATTACTTCAGAGAAATTAGGTTACTTTCATTTTTTGGAAAGTGTATTTATAAGTTCCCTTATAGTTATTGGAATAACTCACTTACATGAGAGAATATTAGACGATTAAAGACAAATTTCAAACTTTTTTTACTATTTTACATACATTAAAAATAAATTTTGACTTCTAAATTTATCAACATATTCATATTGTATCACATACCAAAATAATCATTTTGTATCATATATCATAAAATAATAAATTTATTTCCTTCTAAGTATTAATTTATTTACGTTATGAAGCTACGTTATTTAAAAAGTTTTTAGAATGATCCATAATGACTTTTACATTTATATAAATACGTTTTGAAGACTTTATTTTCTTTTAAGTGCACACTTCGTAGTAAGTATACTCAAAATCAATACATCAAATCAAGCAAATAGAAATATATGTATCAAATTCAATACATTTTACTACATTTAAATATTGAAACACTAACAATTTTCCAATTGTAATTATTTATTATAACAAATATTCAGAATATTTAATTTTTATCTGCTCTTTGTTTATATTTATTTAGATACTGTGTTCAATAGACAATTTGGAACACATTTTCATGTAAGAGACGGTAATGCATATTTTAGAGTTTCTCAATTCCATATTGAAACTAAGCTTCAACTTGAATTATTAAAGTAGTTTAGAATTATGCTGTCATTAAAATGAAATGAAATTGATAGGTGAAAAGGGATTTGAATTGATTAAATTTCTTAAATGAATAAATAAATAGGATTTACAAGTGGTTTGAATCCTTATACATTTATATTTGGCTACTAGATTATTTGTAAGCTTTAAATTTTTACTTATACAATACGCGCGCGATCTTAGTATTTTAAAATCATATTGAAGATTTTATGTTAGTGTTATATTAATTCATTATTAATTTAAATTATTTAATTTACTATAATTCATATAACCTAATATTTCATTTATTTGCATTAAATACATCATGATCTTTTATTATGGAATATTCGCAATTAAAAGCAAATTAAAATTATTATGCTAACAATAATTTGTCTTTTTCAAAATGATGAAATAAAAATACTTTAAAAAAGTGCCAGAAAATTTAAATAATTGATTTTATAACTTATATTCTAAGAAATAATAATACGCCTCATGATTTTTTGTTGTTTAACGATATCTCTTATATTTGCTGTAATTTCATATAATTAATTATATGTACATAACATTTCCTAGAATATTTTTTTGAAATATATTGAAATTAAAAATTTAGTAAATAAATAACATATAACATCAGAAAATTAACGTGCAGAGAATGTATAACAAAATATACATTTAGTAAAAATTTACGTCTATAAAATTTGTTCCATCTGATAATTCAATTAAAATTAAATGAATATTTCTATACAGTTATGGGAAAACGATATAAAAACGTAATTTTGTTTTAATTAGCAGAATATGCTTATAAAAATTAAAAAATGCAAAACCATATATGGAAAAATTGCTTATTATTTTATACCTCAAACAAATAAAAATGAAACCCATCGAAATTCGAATGACACTTATTTCCATAAAATAAGCGTGTAACTAATCTTTTTGAATGTATATGTTTCAGGTATTTAGATATTTTGAAAAATAACAGATAGTGTCAGTAATGCAGACCACACAGCAAATTCAGTCCAATAGATACTCATATACTACAGCTGCTTTGTCACGTGTATAAAGCATGTGATAATTAGGAAAATAAAAATAATTTATTTTAACAAAATGTATGTTAAGTTTCTTTAAATAATGAGATTATACTTCATCATAAATTTAGAAATACCAGAAACATAAGCAGATGAATTATAATTGTAGTAAGTATAATTAATAATAAATATTAATATTTTCAAATGAAAATTATTTAAACTGTAAATATAAGGAAACTGATAAAATAAATATTTTTTATAAATTTATTTAAAAATCTTCAAAATCAAAATAAGGTTTTATTTCTTAAAAGCACTCGCACATTTTATTCCTTAAAGTATATTCTAATATTTTATGACGATGCAATATTAACTTTTTCGATTTTTTAAATTATTTAATTAATGATAATTTTTTTATTCTGCATTTAAGAATTGATATCTTTTAGCACATGCATATTTATTCTAACTAGAATAACTACGTAAAAGAACTATTTCATTAGATAAATCGTGAACAAGCATTTAGTTTTTATCAAATGACAACCATAAGAGAAAATAGTTACTTGAATTCCCACCGCTGACAATGTGATCTACTTAAATATTCTGCTCCCTAATTTAATGTTAATTATTGTGCTGTCTTTTTTTTATATAGTTTTTAACTGCTATTTATTCTTTTTTGTGAATGATTTAATAAATAATTTCTTGAATTTGCCGACAAGAACGATTGTAAAAGTTTGATGCCTAAGTCAATGTCCAAAGAAATCATGAAAATTCTTCTTCGGCTATTATAATCCCTTACTCCTAAAATATATTTTGGTGGGAATCAGGTCATGTTTTTTCAGTGCTGCTAGTCCAGGTAATTGGAAAAGTTTAAATAAAATGTTGGATTTCTCTATTTCTGACAAGTGCTGGCACATGGAATGATGATTGAAACGAAATATTGCTGCTCTGCTAGAACATGAAATGATGATTGAGCGTCTCAAAAATAAATAAAAAATGTAGGTTTATTTCAAATTTTGTTGAATTTAAATTTAAAATTCCTTTAAATATAATTTTTGTTATAAAATTCATCTTTAATCAAATAAAAAATACTTTTCTTGAATAAGTAGTATGAACTGTATAAAAGTAATAAAATTAAATGTTATGAGTTTTCTTAAAACAAAAGCCACTGAAAAACAGCTTATAGCTGTTTTTCATTGGCTTTTTTTGTTTGTTTTAAGAAGCTTTTTAAAGCTTCTTAAAACAAAAGCCACTGTGAAATTTTGATTTAACAGGTTTTACTGTTAATATTAATTACATTGAGATTTGTTAGCAAATTAAATTTATAATTTAATGATAAAATGTTTTTGCATAAATTTACTTTGAAGGATTAGAATTTATTTATTGCGATAAGTATGGAAGATTGGATTCTAGTTTTGTTGTTTCTTTAAATATTGATTGAATATTTTGATGCATATTATTTCTCATGAATTATCAAATATATTCACTTTATCATGTTAAAGAAAATTTTTAGACTTCCTTGTTTACTAACAATACAGTACCATTTTGCATACTTTAATGTCTCTACCTTAAAAATGCGTTTATCAAAAAGGGTGAACATAACTTTAAGTGAAATAAAAATTTTGAATTCAAATATTATGGAATAGTTATTTTTATTAAAATTTTGATGTGTAGAATTTCAAAAGTATTTTTTTTCCAATATTTATTTCATTAATAATAATTGTCAAAAAATATTACTTGATTTTTTATAGTGTTTATTATAAAGTGTATATTTGTATGTTTTCAAATGTTTGATAATCTTATGCGGTAAAAAAACTGATATCTCAAATAATTTTACTTACATTAATGAAATTATAATCATTCGAAAATATTAAAATTATCATAATTGTTCTGACATTTTTTGAAAATAATAATTATATATTTCATTTTAACTAATATCAAAATAAATATTATAAAGCATATTTGTACAATTTGATAAATAGTTCATAATCAAATTGAGCAAATTATCATGCATAATTATTAATATTTCTTCTTAAATTTTGAGTTTATATGATTATTTTATGGTATTTATTAAATTAATAAATGAAAATTTTGAACTTTACTTTTTTATATGGAGTTAAAAATGTGATAATTCTTAGAATAAAATTACAATATTTTTCAAACTTACTTGCCTAAAAGTATATTTAAGGGTTAGTTATTAATTTTAATTTAAAAAAGTTCAAGTGGGAGCAGTTTTACTGTAAATAAATTTAAAAGAATGAAAAGCTAATTCGACTACATAGTTTGACTCCCCTCTGATCTTTCATAGAATCGCTTTTTCTCAGAAAGGCCTACAAAAAAAGATTTAAAAACTTTGCCTATTGAATGAAGTTTTGAAGTCAATGATTCAATGCGAATGATAAATCCTAAAAACCTTATTGCTAAATCAGACTCTATTGAGGAAGTTTTTACAAGAAATTTACTGGAATGTCTTCTTACGACTCAAAAGAAAAACGATAACCTACGCAAAGATCTAACGCAAGAAAAAAATACATCATTGATAGAATTAGAACGCTCAAAGTTGAAACTGATCTACTATTCTAATGGTTTTGAAGCAAATGAAATTAATGAAACAAATGTTCAACATTTAAATCCTGAATTCAATGAAGTTTTGGAAGAAAGCAAAATGTGGCAGAAAGGTAACATTTCCACTTTCTGCAAACTTTTGAAAGACAATATGAGAAGAGATGAACTTGAAAGAAATCAATTATATCACACACTTTTTACCCGATTCAGTATAGATATTGCTGAAATCAAATTAAGAGAACCGAACGACAAATTATTATATAACGACATATTACCGATTGATATGGTTTTAAATTAAACTTACTATCCACCAGAGACAGCCTGGAACATTATTAAAATAATTTGCTGGAACTTTGTGGAATGACTTCACTTATGATTTACAAACTTATGTAAAAAAATGGCCTTATAGCCTGGTTGTAACCATTCTTGTACTTAGCCAGTCGTGGAATCACTTAATTATTTGACACTTATAGATCAGCTTAATAAAAGTGTTAGAAATGACATGAATGAGTATTCTATTGCAAATAGGGCAGAATAAACAGTTAAAAACCATAATGATCATACTGTAGCATTTTAAAACGCGCGCGTTAAGGAGTAAATATTTTATTTAAATAAAGTATAAAGCTGTTATGGAAGCAGCTAAACTTATTAGAAAATAGATTCGTTAACATTAGTTTCAATGATAAAACATTTTAAAATTTACATACTTTTTGTTCCCTGCTATTTAATTCTTAAATATATTCCATTAAAATTATAAAAGAAAAGAATTGATTATATTATTAAAATTAATTAATGTTCATATATTGTTGAATTTTGTGTGTCATTAAACATTATTCTCGTTTATTTTGGTTCATAATCTTTATTTCATTTCGCAAAAATTGCTCATATGTATTGTTTTCACCTTTAATACTTTATATTTTTGGAATTGTTTCTTTGATATCAAGTTTTTTATATTTTTGGAAAAATATCTTTTTAATGCTTAAAGAAATTATTAAAAAAAATCCTCTCCTGTGTAAAAATAATCTTATAAATATAAGTAAAAGGCCTAATGAAAAATAGTATAGGAAATATATGAAAACATCATGCATATTTATGGAATCACTTTCACAAGAGATAAGAATATAAATGCAAATATATTATAGGGTTTCCAAGTTTTACAGTGTAAGAATTCGAGAACATTGGGCTAGCCCTAAATAACTTACTACACATAAAACAGTAATTATATGAGATATTTTTCTAGATATTGGCAAAATTTCTATTTCTCGGAACAGAAATAAATAAATCATTCAAGATTTCTCTTTTTCTTATGTGTAACAACAGCTAATGCTCGATTCAAGATTGCAGTATTTTACTAAGTGATTCATCAATCCATATGGGAATCTCTCATTCATAAATGTATCTTATAGAGAACAACTTATCCATTATGACAAAATGGATAATTTACTATTCATAGAGAATGTAATAAGACCAAGAATTATAACATATATACTAAATATATATCATTTCATTTTGTCTAATTCATTTCTAATAAAAACACTTATTTTCGCTCCTTTTTTTTTCTCCTTCTATTTAAGTATAAGTGTTTAAAAATTATAAAAGTAATTATACAGAAAAAATTATAAAACTATCTATATTTAGAAATGATAATCTGATAAAGATATCTGATAAATAAAATTAATTAAGAGTTGTAAAAAAATTCTAATATTTCCATATATTTTTATTAATATACATTTCAGTTTATTAAGAGAAAATATTATTACTTGCAGTTTTTTTAATGTAAATATTTCAAAAGAGAATTAAATATATCTGTATATATATATATATATATATATATATATATATATATATATATA
>JAPDSC010155696.1:40840-51958 GCA_026290005.1 Latrodectus geometricus
ATATATATATATATATATATATATATATATATATATATATATATCATGTAACATATTAAATAATATGTTATTTTTTGTTTTAGATTTCAATATTTTAATATAATGAATTATAAAAATTGAATAAATAGTTCAGTGAAAATAAGGTTATGCATCATTAATTATTAATACATCTTATTCTCATCCATAAAGAGATCCCGAAACTATTGATAAGATGTTTTGTTTTTATATTGCTTGCACCATTTTAAGGGATGGCATTGAGGTGGCAATTTTTAAAGGAAAGCATCATTGACCACAGTAAGTCCCCTTTGTAAAGGCGTATGGACACAGTAAATCACTGCATTTTTTGTTCCGTTGCTGTAAACAGTTGTTAAGCAATGTCACTTGCTGTTTAGTTTCGGGTACGTTTCGTCTTCAGGATGATATATTGTTTATCACTGCAGTAGTTTTCCTGAGACGACCACTACCAACCTACCCAGATATGTATCTCTGGTTTGTACACATTTTTTCATTTTGATCTCTTCAGCTACATTGTTAAAACAAGGCCACTTTTTTAGATTTTAATAAAAGTTACAAGTGTGACGTCATCCAAAGTAAAATACCGAAAAAAATAATGAATTAATTAAAATGATGTTCATGCAGCATTTTACTTAATTCATTATTAACTTTCGTGTTTACTGTTCATTATATTAACCTTAGTGTCCTCTTTACTTTAGTTAATGTCTACCTATATAAATTTTATATCGTTGCTTAAATTTTCCACACCAGTGTGTATATTCAAAGATCCTTCTTAGTGATTATTACGCCATTCTATCATCCTAAAAATTATCAACCATAAATCTATCTAACAGAGAATAATTTAACTAAACAAAATGTGAAACATTTATTCAAGTGTAATTAATCATATGGTTTCTCAAATTTTTCACACAGCGACATAGTTCTTACAAAAGAATAACTTTTCAAATAAAGTTCGCGGATGTGTACTGAGCTATCGATAATAACTTTTGCTATCCAATTAAATACAAAATTGCTAGACGAAGATGTGTAAATGTGTTACTTCTTATTAAATTGATGATAGAACTTTTCATGCATGCAAAACAATTCTCAAATGTATTTGTTCAAAGATAAATGATTCACTTCACAATTATGACTACTTCTATTTAAATATTAAATTAACTAATTTAATAGTATTTAACTGGGATACAAAGTTTTAAAATATAAGTAAATATTTATATATATCTTTATACTATGATACAAAAATTTTTTTTCCTATTCTATTTTTCTTATATTTCAAAACAAAATGAACCGAAATTAAAAATGTATTCTAAATATTGTCAAGTAAAAATGAATTATGATTTAAAATCAGTTATTTTCTCAATATTACTATTAATATTTTTTCTGTATTTTAATATGCTTTATGTTTGTTGACATTAACTGTTTATTCTCAATTTAATTTCTGAATATATCTTAGGTACACAAATAAAAGAAAATTTATTTAACAGCAACAAAAATGTAAAATATGGAATTAAACATAATTTCAGATCGGAATAGCGCTCATTACTGATATTAAACAGTAGCAATGTGGCAAACTGTTATTCTATGTTTCAGTCATTCAAAATTTTAATTGAATTGATGAAATATATTTTTTCAAATTGATTTAGAAAAAAACATGCAAAATCAAATAACAATTAAAAAAGTATTTCTAAGTAGTGAAAGTGTAAATTCTTTTACACTTTTACTTTTGTAAGCTTTTGCTACATTTTACAATTTTATTTTTGAGAAGATGCAATTCTAAAATTAGAATTCATAGCAGAGATTGGTATCTGAATAATTAATAATTCAGGGAAGATTTTCCATTTATAACTGAAGATCTACATTTCATTTATAATTCTGATTACAAATTCTAACTCAAACTTCCTCAAATTTCATAAAAACAATTGAAATAGTTGAATGGTTCATACGATGCTAATTTACATTTAAAACAAGTTCATGAAAAGAAAATTAATTGTTTGAATAAGAGTGCTGTTGAAAAATATCATTATATAAGCAAATTTGTGTTTCTAAAAATGTTTTAATCATATAAAACATTATCTTACATTTTTTATATCTTTCTGTATTTTTTTCATACTATCGTTTTTTACCAAAAATGGAAACGTATACCTAATTCAAATCTGTGTTCATACAAGTACCGTAGTACAGAATAAAAAAAGATCTTTCTTATAAACCACATAGTTAAGATTAAAAGTATATGACCATGCCAATTATCTTCTTGAGCAGCATAAGTCTAATATATGAAACTCTTAAATATAATTTTGGTTATTTAGCGATCATAATGGCTTTTGAAAAAAAACAAGTATACACAATTTTCCTTATCATCTCAGATATTTGTTATAGTACCTAATTAAATTATTATAATGATCAAAATATTTTTAGCTATTTTATTGTTAGTACTCAATAATTAGATGTTCCTGAAAAATGGCAATGAAACATGAACAGCAACTTGACAATGACATTTTCAATTTTTCCTAAATTCTTTAGCAAGCGAAAAAATAAGAAACACGAAAATTATCATTAGTTTAAAATTTATTGGAAACATTATAGGAATTCATAGGAATCTTACAATGACATAGCATATCACAAACTAAATTAAAGAAACGTTTTCCTATATTTTTTAATTAAGAAGATGAAATAATATTCCACCATCAAAGAGAATCTATATCTGTTCAGTTTTGTAGAGTTTCTGGTTGAAAATTTGCCTTCCTTTTAAATTTTCTTAAAATTCGCGATATAAGTGACGACAACATATATGCATTTAGGCATTATATATACCTTAATAAGGATTTAAAGATTAGGATTATTTGCAAGAACGCATATGAATGCATTAAAAGTCAATTTTATACATTGTCAAGATAATGGTTCGATTTCATTTGGGTTTTTGCATTCAAAAGTTATTATTTGCACATGAAAACTTATTGGACATTAACCTACAGTTTAAATTAGATTTTAAAATATTAAAATCATACAACTCCTAACTGCGAATCGAGCACAGAAACTCGGATAATCAGTATGCTAATTATTGAACTGCTGTCTCTGCTAAGAAGGCAAAGAGAACAGCTGAAATGAAACAAATGCTCTGGAATTATCTAAAAAACTTACTACAGTGGTGCATACCCATAGTTATTTCCCGTTTAAAATAGAAATGATTTAAATACCATAAATTTTCGAAAGACAAAACAAGTAGCATTTGATCCAGAAAGTTAAAGCACAATGCAAACATAAGCGAGAATATGGTACTAACGCACTATGACGATTACATAGGTGATATTTAGCAATAATATTTTTTATATAAACTTTAACACGATTTGAATAATATTTACATAATATTCTTTATTTTAGAGCCCTTTATAAAGTAACTTATGCTATCGCATAAGTTTTTATAGGTATTCATCATATAATTCTATTCCAGCCACCAGTTCTGATGATACATCTAGGTAGTTGTCATAGTACGTGTCATTAATTTTTGTAACATTTAACGTAAACTATTGAACTAAGACCTTTAAGCAATGAATCTTCATAATTTGGTGATTTTGGCAGATATTAAGCAAATTACGTACTATGACGATATTTGCTGATAAACATATTCATTGACAATTTCATTGGCAAGATTATTACGATTTAAATAATATTTACGTAATACTTTTTATTTTAGTGCCTATATTTTATCCTATGTAAGCGCATAAGCGTTTTCTTGGGTATTCGTCATATTATTTATTTCTGGTCACCAGTTTTGGCGATGTATCATACCTTATTTAGTTTAAATTTTTCATACCTTATTTAATTTAAATTTTGAAATCATATCTTCAAATATAACGTTTTCATATTTGAAATGAAAATTAATTAGGTTATATGAAATTCCAGTAATCGTTTTGCTTATTTCTAGGATATTTGTGGAAATTACATTATATGAAAGAAACACACGTAACTGTACATTTTGAAATAAATATATATTATCATTTAACAATACATAATTAAAGTATAAAGTATTTAAATTATAACATGAACTTCAAAAGTAATAACAAATATAGTAAAAAATCCGTGAACACTTACAAGTGAAACTATTATCCTGCTTTTCCTTAACAATCTAATCAATTCAAATTTTATTAAACTGAAGTTTTTGTATTATAGTATTCAATAACAGATTGTGATGTAAATAAATTTTATTCCAATGGTTAAAATTTTAAAGTGGCTATTTGAAATTTTTAGACATTTCATATAAAATCTATTTCTAAAATTACCAAGTTTTCAAAGATTATTTTAAATTAACAAAATCGATACAGGCATACTGCGAAATTATATGTCTGAAGGAAGCTTATTATAAATTTATACAATTAACTCCAGTCAAAAAAACAAACAAACTCATTTTTATATATTATTTTATTATGCAGATTATTGACGTGTCTAATTAGAAAATGGATAACACTAAATAATTAAATTTTATCGAAATGTAATCATGAACAGCCAATTAATACTCAAATTGCTATTCACAACAAATAGAAATGATTTTATTGCAAAATTTAATTTACATAGTTGAAATAAAATTAGTTTGATTTTAAATATGAATGTTCATTTAAATTAAAGTAAAATCTATTTAATTGTTCTAAATATGTAATATATATGCTCTAAATATATCGATAATTTTAGTCCATTTTAATAGGAAGTATTTTGCACCAGTCATAATAACTTATTTTTAGATGAAAAAATATATAAAAATATTTATAAAAAATGTTTCCTTTACTTTAAAAGAACTTCTGTAGTGATCAAGTTTTTTAAAGAGAATTTTTTAAATTCAGAAAGTTTTAACTACATTTGCATGCATGAAATATTTTACTTCAAAGAAAATAGAAATACGTAGAAAAGCCACTATTATAAATATTTATTTAAAACCTTTTTATACTGTATTGCTTACAATGCTTCAATAATTTTATAAGTAAATTAGCATTCATCTTGTTCATAAGGTTGTTATTAAAAAAACTGTGATGAGAAAAACCATTTTAAAATATATTTGATTTTTGCTTAAAGCTTTAGTAAATATATATATATATATATATATATATATATATATATATATATATATATATATATATATATATGCAAATTTTGATATTATTTTACACACGCTAAAATGCTACACAAATTCTACATAAATAAAATATCTTGATACAAAACTCTTTATATCATGCTGCCTATACATGAAAATATGACATAATGATATAACCACAGTATAAACCTTAAAATATATTTGATCTCAAATATTCTGCATCCTTTTAACAAATACCCTGCTGGCCATCCAAATTGCAATATCAAGAAAGGTAAAGTAAGTCACAACAAAATTTATTTTCTAGATAACATGTTCACCAAGTATCAAATGATTAACTTTATATACTTCTGTGAAGTTTGATTCCTGCCAAAACCAGTAGCCAAAGAAGCTGCCATTGTTGCAGAAAACCGCTGCCACACCCCTCGGCATTAATTCACTCTGGATGTGCTCTTATATATAGCAGACAAAGCATCTTCCATACCTTGCCAAAGCTGATCTGGTGTGCCAGGTTAGGATATAATCAGCATCCATCGTTGAGCAACCAAGGACCATATATTTTATATCGGCGAAAGATCCGGATAGCAAGCCAGCCAGGAAAGCAATTCAATTTGGCGATTAAAATAGATAATACGTATGTTTGGATTAAAGGATGCTAGATAAAACATCTTGTATCCTTTCAGGTATTTTAAACATATTTTGTGGAAGATCATCTAATATTTAAAAATATATTCAAAATGATAAAGAGTAGTTTTTTTTTAAAGTAAACGGTAGAGAGTTCCGTATACATTTATACCCAACAAGGATTACACATCAAGGAACAGAATGGAAACTTCATTTTTGATTTATGAAAACACATTTCTTTGTAATCAGTCTTTCAATATTTCAAGGAAGGAATTCATTTGTCTGAGAACATTACTTTCTTCAATTCAATTTCATTTACATCATAATTTTATCAATTCTTTTACTATGATTTTATTTGAATTTAGAATCAACATGATTTCCATCATTCATTTTATTGCATTCCACCAAAAAACTAGAAGGACTTTCTTTAAATTTATTTTTTCATTCAAACTAAAGCCAATATCTATTTTTTACTAAATTCCATATTTTTTTCATTGCTTAGAAATCCGTGTGAAATGAACTTTACACTAACATTTCGTAAACAGAAATATATAAATATAAATAAGAGGTTTTGAATTTTATATAGTTCTAAGGTTTTCTCAAAAAAAAAATATTTTATCGCATTTCAAATTGGATGTAGAAGATAATTTATTCAAATGCCTTAATCAGAAAGGTTAAGTTAAATAAAATATAGCTTGAATAAATGTAAAATATAAATGGTAAAAAAATCATATTTCCGTAATTTTATAAATTTATATAAATTTATAGAATTCAATAAATATATATATATATATATATATATATAACTTTAAAAACAGATTAACGTTTTTCATATAATGTTAGGTTAAGTAAAAGGAATATATTATGTTTTTTATATAAAATAATAAACTATAGTTCCTAAAATATTAGTCCAACCAGTCTTAGGAAAAATATAACTTTAATAGAAATAAATTTTAAAAATACTGACAAACTCTCAACGAAATATTTAAATTAATATATGACTTACTAAAGCAACACAAGACATAAATCTTGAGAGTGATGGTTTCATCAAGTTACAGCAGGTTATTTTTAGCATGTCATAAAATAGAGATTTTAATTATCGTATAGAATAGGAAGAAAAAATATTTACTCGAATAAATTACATAAATATGTCACTTTGCATGAGTATGGGTGTGGTCAATTCATTCCTAAACGACCTGTTCAAATTCTGGAAACTTCCATTAAACATACGTTGGAGACATTTTATGTCTCGACATTTCTGCCTCCACATGCATGATGGATTTATCATGAGGTATAAAAATACATAGCATTTTAATATGCATAATTTTTTAAGCTTAACTCTTAAGAGTTGTTTTCCTTTTTTTTCTGCGTATTGAAATTATATACAAATTAGCATTCTTATTTTATTTAAATACTTATTTGAAAAACAGCCCTTTTTTAAATTTATAATATTAGTTTCGCTTTGACTATCTAAAAAATTAAAATATGCATTACATGTTATGTTTATATGCATTACAATTCAATGATTAGTTTATATAGTATAGGGTAACTGTTATGACAATTTACCGGTATTTTAAAAAAAAGTATAAAAATTTGAAATAATTGTTGCATACAAAAAAATATTTTTACTGATATCAGTATGTTTTTAACAACCGTAAATAAACACAAAAAAGATAAAATCAAGCAATACAAAAATTACATTTAAGCACAAATAAAATTTTGCATGCATTTAAAATATCTATCAGAACTTTTAATTTATATATTTTGTTTATGCCTGTAATTTAGTGAAGGTTACTTAAATGTTGAAAGCTATATATTTAAGAAGTATTTCGGAAAAATAGGAGACCCATTCATCTAATTACAAAAATAAAAACAATTTCTAAAAAATAAAAAATAAAATAATTTTTTAAAAGTTAAGGTTTTAAAAAAATAATTCAAAAAATATTAACCTTTCAATAACTAATTAAAGTTCAATATCTACTTCATTAGCTGTAAAAATAAACCAAAAATCTAAAAGCTATGATTAAATTGCATTTTTTTTATCAAGTGTCGGCTATGCTGGCAGTATGGGTTGCGCTGCTCCATTTTTCCAACTAAATCATAATTTGATGTGTTGTCCGACTTCCTCAGTACACACATGCTATAGGTACCCGTTCACATGGTAAGCAAACATTTACCCATTCATACATACAAAGACAGGAGAGATAGAAGGCGAAAGTTCATCCATGCCTGAACTGGGCTTCGAACCCAGACCTTCCTGCTATTTATTTTAGCATAATGGATGAGCCAAATCAATGAGGAATGGGTAGCGCTGCCTAAGTCACACCACCACAGACCCGTTTATAGGGTGGGTCCCATTCACCCATCATTTCAGAAAAAAAGGAAAAAGATACACAGAGGGAGAGAAAAGAAACGTCTACGCCCAAACTGGTATTCGAACCTGGAACCAATAGCTCAGGAATCAGGAATGCTAACCACTCAGCCATTGGCCGGCTTTTATTGAACTAACTGGGATAAAAATTTCAGTACTTTCATTCTATTTACTTTCTATATTCTTTCTAATCTAAGAATATTATCTGAATGTATAATGTTATTGTTTTAGGATTTATTTTCAGCCCGTTAAAAGCTATCCCTAATCATATATCACGAATCAATATTTAATAATTTTTTAAGATCAGAATATATTTTCATTGAAATTTTGTTTTGATGTTTTTGTGAAAGTACTGAGTTATAACTAATTTTCTTCATCAATAAAAACTTTGGCTAGAAATTCCTATGGTAAATATAAATAACTGCACATTTTCTACCATAATACTTAAAAAATGGCAAACAATATAATCAAAGAAATCAATTATTAATTTCATTTTATTTCCATGTGAGAAAATCAACACTATTTTTTATTTTTACCATAACACTCCTTCTTTATTGTGATAAATTATTATGCTACTATTCTTTGGCAACACATATTTAATCTCTCTATATTCATCCGTCTCTATCAAGTTCTAACAATTCTTTTCACATTAAATCCATTATTTACAGTCGAAATATTCATTGTCATGGGAAGCATCGATCTGGACACCGGAAAGGAAAGTTTAGTCTTTCTTGTTAGTTTCTCGACACTATATTATCTCCGCGTGTTAAGAAGAATCTTCAGGCACATTTAGTTTGCTTGTAGACTTATCAGTTAATATTCTGCCATGAATGGCATTCTTATTATTTTTTTATTACATTAATGTACACAGTTTCATAATGAAAGGAATTCCTTAGATATATGAAAAGTTTTTGATCCATAGTATATCTATATAATAGATATAAGGTAATGGAATATGTATTAAAATAAATGTAAATTTTGCTTGATAAATGAGAAAGATAATGTATAGTTAGTAGTTAAATTAAAATTCCATTTAATATTCAAAGTAGAATAACGATAGCTTAACCTCTTAAGAGGTCATTTTATTTACCAGAAAAAATATGCCTTTTTTGAGCAAAATGGGCACATTTGTTTGCTCATAATTTAGTACCATACTTAACAGAATAAGGATAATTAGAATTTTTTTTCTTTTAATTCTTATTCAACAATTTTTAATTTTACAATTTTGGAACACAAAAACTCCTAAATGTTTGCTTTGCCCAAGCATATTTATTTGTCTCTTACATAATTTAGCTCATGAAAGAAGAATCAATGAATGTTTCATGAAATTGCAGAATATCAGAAGTGTCGTCAAATTGCATGCTCACAGAAGAAATACTAGTAAATTTAAATCGAGAATACGGAACAGGGGGATTTTTCACATCAACCTCGGTGAAAATTCTTGCAGAATTCAAATCTTAATTAGAGCTGAACTCACTGCACGAGTTATCTGAGGTCAAAGTAATTCGAAGAAATATCTCAATCTGTATCAGATTGTAGTTTATCATCATAAAGAGAGTATTTTCATCATCCATTCCATCCATAAATTCAATAAAAAATGCTAAGTTTTAAATTCGCAAGCGTTGCATACAGTAGAGCAAAAATTTCAAAGAAAACTTCGTGCTACCAAGAAAAACTCGGATGAAAAGCATTTCAGTTACATTGATATCTGTTGAAAAATCTGAATCCTAAATAGTCTCTTTACAATGATGAAAAATATGGGAAAACAAAAAAAAGAAAGAAGAAAATATCAATGCCTGTATGCCGTATGGTTAATCAGTTAAGGCCAATTTTAGGTAGCACGTACATTGTAAGGACAAACCACTTAAGGGGTTAAAATAATGGTATTTGTAGAAGGTGGAAGAATAATTTGTTATTGTGGAAGAAGTTAATCTAATTGGTTTCAGACTTTGGTTAGACATTCATTTTCATCTATAAATACTATTATGAGAATGCTAAAGATAGCGAAAATAATCATAGAAATTAGTTGCTGTGATTAAATTAATACATATAATAATTTATTACAGAAAACCTCTCGGAGAAGTCGGTAATAAAAACCTGAACCAAATATAATACACGATTATATATGTTCACATTATTGAATAAGCAATAACATTTTTCTGTAAAACACTCTCAATTAATCTTAATTCAAAAATAATAATCAAAAAAATCAAAAATAATAACAATAAAATAGAAATAATTATTTAAGTTATGATTTAGGATTTACCTTAATAATAAAATAATAATGTAAGTTTTTTTTCAAATTAGTAATAGCAAAGATAATAAAATGTTCTTAATAATCATTTTAATTTGTTCGTATGACCACTAGTTGCTTCACAACTTGCAGAAATTCTGATGTCCTCTGCGATAAGTTAGTGATTTTCTTCTCACATTAAAATTGCTTATTCTACTTTTACAAACACAATTATACTTTTACTCAATTTTCAGATGTGTTATATTTATTTTTATTTTTTTTTATTTATTTATTATTATTTTTTTTTTTTTGCATATTTTTCCGAAAGAGAGTGTTTTTAACATAAAGAAATTTATCTTTTTTATTTTTATTCTTTTTTGAGTTACTAAAATTTAGGTATTTTCCCAAGCGATATTTTATTGAAATGTCACTCTATTCACTGGTTACATAAAATACTTCACCAAAATAACATTTTGTCAAATGACACTTTAGTAGAGCACTATTTTCCTTCATTTGACTGTTATGCTTGCACATACTGAAAATTGATATAATAATTTACTTCTAATCTTATTAAAATTAATGTATTATGGAGATTGCTTACATGATCTCTCATTTCTTAATTATTTAATACTTCAAAATAAATGAAGAACAGAAATGTAAATGACACAATAAAATACAAAAAGATGTCTTCCAATTGGGGAGGGGAAACTGATAGTGTAAGATAATTTAATGTTTTCTATTGAAAAAGGTTTGTATATATATATATATATATATATATATATATATATATATATATAT
>JAPDSC010155696.1:51968-71290 GCA_026290005.1 Latrodectus geometricus
TATATATATATATATATATATATATATATATATATATATATATATATGCAAACTTTTTTCACTATATATATAATTTTCTGGATAAAACCATGAAAAACTTTCAAGCACAAAAAAAAGAAAAAAGAAGAAAAGAAAAGCGATTTTAGAAAAGCGTTATAATATTCACTCTTATTGCAATAACCTTAATTGATCAATTTTTATTATCTATTAATATTTTATTGCTTTTTAGATATCCGATGATGAGGCTTTTGAAGACATAAATGTAAATCTTGTGGAATACTGGATCATATATTCTTTTTCTTAAAGAGAAAGGATATAATAGAAAAAAATGCTAAAAAAAGAGAAAGCTAAAAATAAAACGCATTTCTAACTTAGGTAGAAGAAAAATCATATATTTTTATAAGAAATTAGAAATACTATAAATTCTTAGAAATGCATAGGGTTAATAAGTACAGAGGGTGTTCCCACATTTTTGTAACTATTTTAATTTTCTCTATGAAATAAAGTAATAATTAAAAATTTAAAATGTAATTGGCATTAAATTGTTACTAGGTTTAATTAACATCTTCACCATTAAAAATATTCGATGCTTTAAAATATAGTTAAAAAATTAAACAATGGATCAAAGGCTATATTTTTGTAATATTCGAAGCAGGGAAATACTTTTATTATTTTATTTAATAAAGATGTAAAAATCATGGTTTCATTCTTTTTATACATGTAAAATAGGTGACATAATTACTTTGAAAAGAAAGAAACGTCAATGTTTACATTTGATTGTAAACATTGATGTATCTAACAAATAATATATGTCTAACAAATATATACCTAACAAAGATGTATGCACCGTATAAAATTTAAAGTCGTATCTTATGTGTTTTAAACAAAAATACTTTTACCCAAACTATTATTGCAAAGTCTAAGTACTTCTGTTGGAATTATGAACAAAATTATAAAATCCAATTTAAAGCTAATCAAAGCACAATGTTTATCACCTTCCAACGAAACATGTTTCTCAGCGTAAAACTTGAGTGGAGATTGTTGTATGGAAATTATATGGCGGGGGAATAATGGAAATTTGTAGGTATAGAACTTAGATATATTTATCTGACTGCCAAAAATGATCATTTTTTCGGAAAAAAGGTGAAAAGACATAACGAGTTGATTTAGAGAAAACAAGGAGATTTTTTTTAATGTTTTACAATTACTATTAGATTCTCTTAAAACGGAAAAGTTAAAAGAAAGAATAAGAAAAATGGTAAAATTAATTAGGATTATGTTTAAACATCTATTTTGAAAGAAGAAATTCCATTCCTTAATCCAAGTAATTTTCGCTGTGATAAGTTCCATCAGGATGTTCCAAGCCATACCTCTATATATACTGCTATATTTTTTTAATGAAACCAGAAATGAGGCTATTCTCTTTTTAAATGCATCGAACCCTATTATCCTGATGTTTCACCGATGGATTCCAGTGCATTTGCATTTTTAAAATACTCTCTATATAAGCGGGATCTCAAAACATTGAAAGGATTCTAGAAGATTGTGAAGAAGGATTGGAACAATATCAGCCTTCAAATTTTAGGAAAATTGCTTTTTTCTGAACCTATCATATTTCTTTAATTAAATAACTTTGAAAATTCGTTACAAAAAAGTTTGAACACCGTCCGTATTTCATTAAGATTAAAAGTTTATGTATTTTTCAAGAAATAAAACATCATTACTTTAGTGGTTGGAAATATTTACATCTTTATGACAAAATAAATATTGTATTTGAAGTATTAAATTTAAATTTTAGTAAAATACTAGAGCATAATGTTTAGAAAAAAATTCGTATTAAATTCAAATCAAACACTTTTATGAGAAGTTATTTACTAAACATTTTATTTCCATAATTTATTCTATTCTTTTGTAATTTCTGAGAGAGAAATTTATCATTATATTTTATTTCAGTTGATACACAAATGAAGCATATTTACGTCAACAAATATTTTGGAATTCTGAAACCTATAAATTAACTTGAAAACCATCACATGAGAATAATGTACACATAATATTCACTATCATATTTATATTCTAAATTTCCCACAATACTTTAGAATAAGAAACACAAAAAAAATTAAAAAATTTCTAGAGTTATAAACAGCACTATTTCAGGTATGAACGTTTGTAAACATCAAATGAAAGTATAAACTTTTAAGTCTCACATCACGTTAACTAAGTTGCGAAAAATCTTTACTCATAGAGACCAAAATTTATAAATGATTATTTTGATAAATTAGTAAGAGGTAGGATTGAACCAAATCTCATTTGGAACTTTAAATCCAATTTCAGAAATGTTTAATGAGATTGATAATGTTGTTGATTCTTATGTACAGTCTCATACAGCTATCATGCGCTTTAAGAATTACAGTAAAATAAAAAGTCAATGCTTCCGGCTTCAAAATGAAAGCTTGTAAAGATAGCGTAATGTTATATTTAATCTGGATAAGCCTGCATTAAACTTGAAAAATTGGCATTTCTTGAAAAATATGATAGTTCTTCTGAAATTTCGATAATACTAAAAAGCACTAAAAACATGAAATTATTCCTTTCAAAACATTTCTTTCTAATATTTTTTAGGAAATTTAAATGTGATGTTTTTATTAGATGCAACTCATTTATAAAATAAAGAAGTAAATATAATTTAAAGCAAATGAAAAGCTTTTAAGCAACCTGTGTGACATGGTTTGAAGTTAGTGGAATATGTAGTTCAAAAATAAAAAAAGGCTAATTTTTTAATTTAATAAATATAATACACAATTTCAGATTAATAAATAACTTTTAAAACGCATTAATATTTGATTCAGTTATGACTCATTAAATTTTTATGATTACAGAAGTTAAAAGTTTATTTTAGTGAGAATCCATGATTTAATTATTTGAAATAATATATTTTCTTTCAAATTTGTTCCCTTTTTTTTTTTTTTTTTTTTTTTTTTTTGCAAACCCAGTTATGAGAATAAGTAATTTTATGAAGAATAGTAAATTACAAACATATAATACGATATCGATGAAATTTTAGTATACGAAAATATTTAGCGGAAATAATTAAACATACGATCACAAAATTATGGAAAAGTAACTTAGCTTAACAATTGCTACTAATGCTCACATAACTAAATACAAATATGTCCATGAATTAGAAATCAGTAATAAAAGGTGCACAAACAAAATGAACGGTATTTATTCATAAAGCCCATATATTAAACAAAAGAGATGCTATATGTAAGATACCAGGCATACAAACTCCGATTATATTCTCCTAGAGCACTTAAACCACATATAGTATAGCTCAAAAATATGTTGTTGGTATGAGGATTTACATATTGTATATCTTTCATACGAGTACAATGCCAACGAGTATGTTGAGGGTCACACTATCGAGATAAATTTGGGGCAGAGAATTCCACTCAACAAGCAATATTCTTGGAATGTCTGATATGGATATAGGAGGTGGTTACGGAGCGGAGATTAGTCGGCTAATCATATCCCACATATGCTCGATCGGGTTTAAATCCGATGATAATGCTGGTTATTTCATACGGGTGATATCCTCCGATTTAAAGCGGTCGTTGACGATGTGCGAACGGAGAGGACTGGCGTTGTCATTACATGCACACATCACAAATACAGTACCAACGGAGCCCTATATAAATAGACATATTCTTCCAAAATGACTCCACGATAAATTGGGCATATCACGGTTCAGATTTGAACGCACAGATCTGTACTAAAGCTTAGTATGATGCTCCTCAAACAAACATTCTAGCACAACCGTCACTTTAACAAGCAAATATATCTTGGTTGTACTGGGTACCTGGTGATCTAAATATGAAATCCGACGTGAATCTAACTATAAACTAAACCTTGACTCGTCAGAAAAAATAAATAGTCCACTTTGACAGCGTCCAAATTGTATGTTCTCTAATCCAGGTTAACCACTGGCAATAACGTGTTGCCATGTGCGGAATACATCTAATTATCAAGGGAGCATATAAACGATAATTTCCCATACGCATGAACATGGTTTACCTTTGATTGGCTGACGATAGCAAACGCGACAGGTTCACTGCTGTGCTCCGTCTGTTTCTTTTGGAAATTATTGCCAAATACATGTCGTCATTCTGCGCTGTCACCTGTACTGTAACATCAACCGACATTTCCATCATTTTAGAATCGCTGCCACAGCTCAGAGAGATGACAGTTAGTGATTTCGAATACTTTAGCTACTGACAACTATGTGTATTCGTATTCCAGGTGGTCAATAATTATATCATGTAAAACATGCCCACATGCGTCCTTTATGCCATACCTATGCGGATGACACTGGACAGCGTAGGGACTGACTGTGAACACGCGTTTCATTCTTTTACTCTCTCTCTCTCAGATCCTTATATAACCCTCTCTTACTCTCTCGTCACTGTGGCGTACGTCCGGTGTTTGAGATGCCTTCCTATATTTTGCATATAAATCTTAACAACGTATGGTATATTTACGGATGACATCTTTCCTTTCGCGCTCAATTATTGTGTGTTTCTGGGTTATTTATTTTTGAGAATGTGCGTATTTAAATTTTCTATTGGTTTGTATTATTAATCTGCTATAAAACGCCATATAAAAGCTACTGAGCGAAAAATTTAACCATAATACTTTAACATAAACTTAGTCTTTTATAATTTTTTTTAATAATGAATCAGAGAATTTTTCGTTTATTGAGTAACATAGTAAATGTCATTAAAAGTTCAAAACAATTTTACAAAAGCTCAGAGAAAACTGAATTTGTTTATACTAATGTCAAGTTTTTTTTTTTTTTTAAATGTTTTTCAATGTTATTACAATTATTCTGAGATTTCTTGTAACAAACTTTTAAAATAGCATTCAATATATTTGATTAGGGATTTGCATTCAAGTTTTGATGATAATTAAGAGAAGTTAAATCAGTAAACTATATTAATAATAATTTTAATTAATTTGCGTTGCAATAAATAACCAGAACTGTTTTTAATGTATCTTACGACAAATAAGTCTGTAAAAGAATAGTAATGTATTGAATAAAATTATTTGATTACTAGTCTTAATCATTATAACAATTCTTTATTATTAAGAGACACATTCATTTGGAAATAAAAAATATGATTTTTTATATAAATTAAAAAGAACAATTTGTTATAACTAGTTCGTAAAAACAAAATCAAATAAAAGCAAAGTATATTTTTTAAATTCTGAACTATGTTAATGTTATATTATATAATTTATCTTTTAGATAGTTTATATATATATATATATATATATATATATATATATATATATATATATACATTATACAGAAGCAAATGTAAATTCATATAAATTAATATGCAGCATACCAACAAAAAAATTTTTTTTGACTAATGAAATATTATGTTGGATGTGTTGGTTTTAAAATCTTGAGTATTTGCATATTGATCTACATATTAAGATTAGTTTGAAAGGAATTTAATACAGACATTTCAAAAGTTTTCATTAAATTTATGGGATTAAATTATTTATTGCAGAAAAAATTGTGAATACCCATAATGTATGTTAATGATATTATCTAATTATAGTCATCAATAAAACATTGTTTGTTATTCGTAACAAAAAAGGGCTTAAAAATTAATCAAATACTTTAACTATAAAGAAATAAAAAAAGTATTGACAATATACAAATTGGATATAAAAGAAACTACAATTGATAAATTAAGAGAAAGAATTAAGATTATAATTTACATTTCCTATTCAGTTGCATTATTGAAAAAATTTTATATTAAAAAATTATTTAAGAATAAAATATTACAACATTTTAACTTAAATGATACATTTATGATAAAACGTTTGTTAGAATATCCAAGATATGTTAGAACACTTAAGCCAACTTATGAAGTTGACTCTTTTCACGTATATTTCTTCATTTTAAAGTAGTAGCTGCTTTAACTATAGCGTTCCGAAAAAAGCACTTGTCGAACAACAAACATGTAAGTGTAGTCGAGCTGAGTTGAAAAGTTCTCCTGCTGAATCGATATGATTCGTCTGCTCTTTCTTATCCCTGTTTTCACTATTTGCTGCGAGGCATGTTCTCCCGATAACGGGACACTGGGATTTCTGGAAAACCCTTCCGATCGTTGTTTCTGCTGGTTTATTTGGAGGTGAATATTTCCGGAACGGAAACGGCGTTTTGGGAATACGTGATTCGGCTAAAGGAAAACATTCTCTAATCGACTCTGCTAAATGTTTATGTCATGCAATTTGGTTTCCACCGAAGTGAAAATGCCCCTGCATTTTGGTAATGGCAATTTTTCTTTTATCAAAATAATAAAAAGCGGATTTACACAGCTGAGCATAGCATTTATAATGAATAAATGATTATGCACAACATGTTGAATGAATAAAAAAACGCTTTATGAGTATATCCGAAAACATATAATGTATGCATACATTTATGAATAAAAAAGTATATATATTTATATACTTCATTATTCATACTAGATTATGAAAAAAATTTATTCAAATTTAAATAAGTATTCACTGGTAAATGTTGCAAATGAAAGTTTGAAAGTGATCTTATAAGGCAATGTTTCTCGTATAATTTTAACTCCTTCCCCATGAAATTTACTTCTAAATTGAAAACCCTGGTCAAACAATATTTTTCAAATGATTAAAAACAAAAATTATTTTCCAATATATATAAATATTATATCTATTATCAAATGTTTTTTCTTACAAAGACTTAGTTCTCTGTTACACTTTTCTGGTCAAAATACATTACTCTCAGAATGAGATTTTACCAGTAAAATAGATATTATAATAAAGAAAGTAATTTCAAATGCTTAGTCAAAAGCTAATCGTACTTAACATTAGAATGTACACTAATATACGATGAAATATTTACTTTTGTAAGCTTCGTAGCATAATTTCTATAACACAAGAAAATTTTGCTTTACTTTTTTTAATAAAAGACACACAATGAATGTTTAAAGGTTTTATGAAAGAGAAATATCAATGTTAGGAATTACAAATAGCATGTTTTATTACCTAATAACGTGATAAGATATTACATTCCTTTCAAGCTGTAAAGAAATGAAAAAATTAATATTAATAATAAATAAGAATTTCTAGGATACCAGAGTAAATATTATTCAAATCAATTGCAACTGAAATGTTGAATATATTTGTAAAATGAATGGATGAGAAACATTTGCCTATAAGTTTGGTTGAAATGTTTTTAATGGAATTTATACATGTTTTATTTAATAATCTAATATTAATTTAATTGATATTTAGATGATTAAATAATCAACACTCAAAAGTTTTAGATAATTTAATACTTTATATTGAAAGTTTTTATAGTGAAATTGGAAATATTTCTACATATTTTTTTTCAGTTTCCTTAAGTTTTAAAATAAAATCATGCATAATCTTTTTAATGAAATCAATTGTATTTTATGCATTTATAATTACTTTTAATTTCTAAGCGGTTCATGTGTATGTGAAAACGCGATCCTCACTCAATTATCATTTATTAAGAGATAAATTCAAAAGTTAGTCATGATATTATAAAACTTTCTAAATGAGACTTACCATTCATTTATACGCTTAATATATGCATATAACTTTTATGTGCCCACATTGGCTAGCACTGCAATCAATGCTTTAAGACTCGAGGTATAAGTCTGATATAGTTACCCCGGATAAACAGAAATGAATTATCTGTGGTTGTGGTCTCAGAACGTTCATTTATTTCAGAGCAATTGCATAGAAGCTTTTCGGGTTTTCTCGAGACTTACAAAAGAGAGTTCTAGTTGGATGGCAATACACCTCAGGCTATTTGCTTTCCCAATCAATTTGAGCATTTAAATAAGTTTAGAACAATTTTCAACTTTCAATATTTCTCCTGAATCGTGTCAAATATCCCATTCAGCAGAAATAATAAAAATTAATATCGATCTTTACAAAATGTTTAAAAATTAAAGACATATTTTTTAGAATAAAATTCTCATATTTTCGATTACAATTAATTATTTATTTATTTTATCAATAACAATTATAAAATTAATCATAAATCTTGAATGTTTTAAACTTTCCTTCATAATTTAGCAAGAAATTTGAAAGGAATTATTTGTGAAGTGTGAACCAAACAAAGCTTAAAAATCTAGAAATATAGCGTACCTAATTTTGTACAAATCGAACCCCATATAAAGTTCAATTATAACTCTGCCGAATTAAATAAATAATTTTTTGATCAACAAATAATTCAAACATTATAATTTTTATTTTCATTTTATTATGTCAAAGATGATAAACATTACCAAATGATAATCATTGATAGTGAAGATCAATTTACTATTTAGTTTGTATAAATTAATTTCATAATAAATTAATCTGAAAATAATATTATTTCCTTTTCATTAATCATTCGTATTTTATTCGTATTCGTACTTAAATATTTTCATTATATATTAAATGTTAATTGTAAAGTAATTCACAAAAATTTAAAATCAGTAAGACAGTAAATAATAACAACATTTACAATTATCTTTATATATAGATACTTTTTGTTTATTTTAAACTAAACATTTTAAAATATATTGTAAAAATACAACATTTTGTTGAATACATACACATAACTGTATATTTAATGGATTTATATCTAGTCTTAAAAAATTCCAAACACTGCCAAGCTTGGAATAAGAGATAATCCTACTTTATATATATATATATATATATATATATATATATATATATATATATATATATATATATATATAAGTAATTTAAATTGTAATAAATCAATAAAAAATTACAAATAATAAATTGTGAGTGAAATTAAATATTTAAAAAATATTAAAAAAATTAAAATAATACAAACTTTAGAATAAATATTTTAAATGTTTATTAAAAATGTCACAAATTTATGTTTTTAAAATACATTAAAAAATTAAAGTAGAAATTTTTATGGAATTACTCTTATGGACATATAATTACTCATATAGAATTTTATCCTTATGGAATAAAATTCCATAAGAGATTAATATGATTACTAATCAATTGATATTTATCTCATAATTAAAAATTTATTGAAGGTAATGCTTACAGATTTGTACACATTTTCTATTCTACAATTACGCCCACTTTATGTTTCTAATTTTTAAATTGGTATATTAATAATATTTCAATATTTTATTCCATTAATTCTTATATTAGGCAGTAAATGAAATCTGTGATCTTCTGCTTTGTTACAGTTTACAAAAATATTTTTCATTCTTTGATATTTAATTAAACATAAAATCAATCACATGCATGTGTTAATTACATCTAAGATAAATAATTATTATGAGTTACATTAAATGTTAAAATAACTTTTATATTTTATTACATATATATATGTAATATATTAAATACATATTAATACAATAGCAAGTATTGGAAACAAAAATTTCCAATGTCGTTACATTGTAAATTCACTTCAAAAGATTTTTTTTTTTTTAAAAAAAAAAAAAAAAAAGAAAGAATAGTAGAGAAATTGTATCTTTTTAGATTCAAATCTCTACTATGCTCTGTTTCATAAAAAATAATGAAAGAATATTTTAGATTTTAATATAAATATATATATATCAGCAGAGAAAGAAAACATATTTTATTATTCTATTTTCTTCTATAAATTGGTATGTGTGTATTAGTAAAAATAATATTCTCAACGAAATATTTTGGTTCTTAAAAAAGGAAAATCAGAACATCAAAGACACAAAGTTAATTAGAAAAGCTTTGAAGAACAAAAGTAATATCAATATTTAAGAATTAGAAACTTAACAATACTAGTGTTATCAATATGCTTATACTTTTATACCTTGAATTAATTTGTACATGTTTCTTCATGCATATAATTTTCATGCAAATATAATTTTTCAAAAAGTAAATCAATTGAAAAAATTTTATTTTTGAAGTAGTAAATATTTTTATTTAAATTAGAAACATCTAATTGAGCATATCGTGCCTCAAATTAATCTTATTTTATAAATTACAAAAAGTAGTATAATAATGACTATATCTAAATAGTTTTACCGTCTGTCAGTTTGTTTATTAATGACATATGATGGAAAACCATTAAAATTTGAAAATAAAATGTAAAATATATCACAATACTTCAATTTTAAAATTTTTGTATCTATATATAATTCGCATGGATATGAAGATTTTCATATAATTACTTCTTTAAATATATCTCGAGAAAAAAGAATTGCGTTCTGGTAAGATTAAATTCAAGTAGCATTAACCAGGAGACAGACTTTTTCCAAATAGTATAAGATTATACAAAGGAATTATCATAATGTCTCGCTCAAAAATTTATTTTTGCTGATCTATTAAAAAATTCTAATTTCTCCTTTTTTGTAAGTTAAGAAAGCTATTTTTTGGGTTAATCTGATACACACCATTAGGAAAGATGGCGTAGGAATTTTGCAGTTTAACATTACATTTATTCCTTCTCCATGTATCGTTATTATTATTCAAACTTAACGAGGGAAAAAGAGCAGTATCAAATAGATGAAATAAAAATTTAAAAACCTCAATAGTATAATTAATCATTTTTAATGCATAGAACTTATAAAGTAAGAGTTTATTTTTATCAATATATATATATATATTGATAAGGCAGGTAATAGAGCTTTAAGATCTTATCAATTGTTCATCTCTGCTTTTTTTAATAAAACTATTGTTTCATCTTTAATTAGCCATTTTGTTCTTTCAGGTAATTTACTTCACAGCTCTGTTTAAATAAATGGGGTTGTTATCCTTTTTTGACCACATACTTTCACAAAAGATGTAAGACATTATTCAACATTTCATCGAAATTGTCACTCATTAATCTATATAAACTTTCAGTAAAAGAATGAGATGGCACATTGAAAAACAACAATGCTAGAGGCTCTATAATTTAATTGCTTTTAATTGCTTACATAACTGTTTGATCAAAGGTGTGTCTTATTTAGCCATTATTTCTTGCATGAGAATGAAATATTTTCAAACAAATTTCAAATAAAATTGTTTAAGGCGTTTTTAAATTCATACACACGCATATATATCCAGTAAAAAATTGATTAGGTTTTAGATGTAATTGTACGGTGATTTTGTAAATAGAAGCCTATCTTTTTCATTGAATTAATCTAAATCTTTACCTAAGCAAATGAGATTTTGAAGGGTGATCTGCATTGTAATAGATAATAAAAATGCATCACTTTCAAAATTTTAAATATGATGCAACAAAGATGAATATTATATTGAAATATTTTTATTGTAATAAGTATTTATTTCTCATAAACTGTATATTTTTGTATCAAATATATGTTGTATTTTGTATCAATTGTGTATAAAGTGTATTTTTAATATAAAAAAATCATTTTCATTGGTAAAGTTAATTAAAAAGTTTTTTTTTTAAAAACGCTACATAAGTTTAGGGCTCTTTGATATATAATTTCAATAAAAATTTCAACTATTGTTTTGTTTTATTGCTCAAAATATAAACTTATATATTCCAGTTTTTTTTATCATCTATTTATTGACAAATATGAATAATTACAAAAAATTACAGAATAATGGTTGTTGATTACTTTCACATTTTTAAAATTGGAAATTTTGTTGAGAAAATTCAAAGTTTAAAAGTAAGGTTTCGTGAAATGAAAAATATAATTTTTCTTTTCATTCATTTTTATTTATGAAATTTAATATATATATATATATATATGGGTGTGTGTGTGTGTGTGTTTGTGAGTGAGAGAGATTATATATATGTACACTTATTTCCTATTCTTGATTATTGAATTTATAACTAGAATTGCGCTTGTTTTATATTTGGTACTTAATTTTACTACTTACATAAACTATTATAATCTATAAAACCAATAGTTAGTTAAGAGTAATGAATAAATTAACATGATGTTATTAATTTTCCCTCAATGATAACATTACTTTTCCCTATAGCTATACGTATTCTTCCCAATTCGTTAATTTAACAAAAATGTTTGTTTTGTGCTTTCGCTATAAGAAGTAATCAATAATATATTAAGAGCATGTATTCTTGTAATTAAAAAATTAAGCATTTCATCCATTATCTCAACATGTTTATATATATATATATATATATATATTCACAAAATCTTTTTAAAAAGTAGAAATACAATATTGTTATTAATATAGTTGCATTTAATAAAACACGTTTATATGTTTGAAAAATGTTTTGATACAATCACATTATGTTAAAAGGTTTTAATGAAATAAATATTATGCATAATTTAAGAATATATATAAAATAAATTAATATATATTGATGTCAATAAATTACTGTGTAACGCATAATTTTTTACGGATTAATCCAACGTACTAACACACATTTAACTACAATTTTTTCCATCACTTTTTATAAACCAAAATATCGAACATTTAACAAAGATATGCATTTATCCAACATACAGCTGATTTTGATTTGACTTGAAATTTATTGTCATTTATATTTATGAAAGTAAATGTCAATATTTAAAATTGTCTTACTTTTAAAAGAACTAGATATGTTTACCATTTATGACTACAAATATAACTTTTAATAGACAAATTAAATTAAGTAGAAAATAGGGTATTTTCTGACTACTAATTTACAACAAAACACTTTAAGTAATTCCGAATATACATAAATCTAAATTCAAATGCTGTTTGAATGCAATTATCAAATTACTACAAGTTTGTCTCGTTCTAATCTTTGAATATGCTATTTAATTCAATTACTGCTCGCAGACATGTCTCTCCAGTTTTGTAATTACTCGAAACCAGAAGACAAATATTAACTGGGGATGTTATTCAACGGAAATTTGCTAATCGGAGATAAATTTAGTTTTCATTTTTCCTAGTTTAAGCTTTTGAGCCATTAATTCTTCATGTACACATCATTCTAATATTAGCATGTATTTTTAAGCTCACAAAAATGCTAAATGAAACTAGATGCAATTTAGGTCAAAAGTCTAAGCGAACATTTTCCACATAAAAGATAAACTGATAGAAATTTAATTTCAAATGATTCTGAGATGTCATTAGTGTTACTGAAAATTTTTTGAAAATCATTTCTGATGAAATTTCTGAAGAATCGGAATAACTAAGCAATTCCCCGAAATAAAGCATCCGTAAACAAATTAGAACACAATATTATTTTTAAATATTTGTATAATTGCGTAAGTTTTCAAACGTATTTTAATGATTGTTTTTTGAAGAATACACATTCAGATAAATTCAACATACAGTTGTTGAGCAAATCAAATTTAAAAAAAAATGTTTACATTTCAAAAAAATAATTACTACACAATCTGTAGGAATAATAAATTAACAATATTATTGATTTATGCTTATTTTTATGGAAGTTGAGACACTTCATATATATATATATATATATATATATGTATATATAAAAAAAAAAAAAAAAAAAAAAAAATATATATATATATATATATATATATATATATATATATATATTTAATACTTCATATGTATATTCAACACTTCAAACATATATTAAACATTTCATTGTAAAAATTGTAGAACATTGTGCTTTATTGAAATTTGTGTACATTTCTAACGCCTTTCGTAAAAATGACTACTGTTATTCTTTTTATCTTATATTTTTTCTGTATTTCTCTATATTATACTTATATAATAGGCTTCTTATAAATAATTAAAAACTACAACATGCTTATTTTATTCCTGTTTTATAATTTGATCATCACCTATTAATACATTAATAATAGAATGATTGTTGTTTTATGTAATATAAGCTTATTAACAGTATTAATATTAGTAAATTTTCTTTAAAAATATTAATATTTATTAAACAAAACATGCATTTTCATAAACATTTATAGATTAAGATTCAATCTGATACAAAACAAAGTAATATAAAATAAGTTATATGAACATATTATTGTATTTCAGATATTCTAGTTACTACGCTCAGTATACCAAAAAATATCTACTAATGACTTCTGGATAAATGTCTTGTTCCTAAGAATTCATACGTATCTCAAAAGATGAATTACATTATTGTCTCAGACAATTAATTTCCATATTGAAAAGTCTAAATTGAAAGTTTTAAAACTGAATTAACTTTTGATGAAAAAAATTTATTTCTCGATGAACTTGCTATTTCAAAATTTAATAAATAAAGATATGAAATTAAATTCACATCTTAATTAAAAACGTAACAAATGCAACAAGGTTTCAAACCAAATTTTAAACAGTGCAAATAAATGAAACACAATTAGTTTTTCTTCAACTTATTTTTAATTTCTCCTGACTGATAAAGGGATTTTCAATTTCATACGAAGATAAGTTAGAAAAATGATGTCTTCTACAATTTTCAAAAATTAAAGAACTAACTATTATATTATTACTTCCTCAAAAAATTGTTCCCAAAAAATATTAACATGATTAAATTAACTAACCTCCAATCATAAAAATTTTTTGTTTATATATCACAAGAAATTGATTCAATTGATTTAATCATAGAATCAATTCCTTTTTCTCAAGATGAAATAGTACCAATTACATATAAAAGTTTATTAGGCAACATTTTTGCTTTTAAATAACTCTGACTTTTAATTTCAATGAATTAATTTATTATAATATACTATATTGCAGAATAATTATCCTAGAGAGATATTTCAGCACCCAATAATATCTCACTTTTGTATACAGACCATAAAAAATGAATTTTTTTCCACCTTATGAAAAATTGCCTTTCTTTTTAGAAACATTTTAACCCTCATTTTTGAGTTTACATTAATTTATCTTTTGGTATCTATTGACTGCTCGTCAATAACCTGGGAAAATCACTGTACAGTAATAACTGCATGATTGTGTAGTGAAATCGATATCAACTGTCAATGACTACTTTTACCGGATATGAAAATTTGAATTTGCAAATTAAAAATTTCAATTTGAAAAACTTTAAAAATTGAATTTATAACTGAAAAAAATGTAAAAAAAACATTATTCATATAGTTTTTAAGGTGCTATTGCAACAAATAATTTATAAGTGTTTTTAACGTAAAATAAAAGGAGATCAATCTTTTCTTTTTGTACAAATTATGTATGCATACTTCGAAATATTTTTCAAATGCTAATATTCACTAAGGTACTTAAGAATCAATGAATTATACATTTATTTCGTTTGCGCTGCACTTAATAAATTGTACCTTATGCCTTACTGATATTCTGGTCATTACAAAACCCTTAAAATTTAATCGGCTATCAATGTTAATCGAACATAGCAAATTCGTTACTCATTATTTCATTTCGGAAACTGGATACTCGATTTGCCAAGATAAACCTTAATTATTCTCTTAAATGCAAAATCCAAAATTTTGCAATTAAGTTTAAAGTTACATATTGGTTATTATTATTTTTAATTTTGGTTATTTCATGTAAAACTATTGTAACAATTATATCAATGGTTAAGACATTCAGTTTGAAGCAAAATTAAAATTTGAAACTATACATACATGATTAGTTTAATTCTTGTAAATTTTCTGATTATTAATTTAAAGAATTTGAAAATTATGTCAGTGTCTACACAAAAATTATGAATTTTAAGAACTGAATTTTATGTCAAAATTTTAAAATTTTGAATTGTACGTATGCTAGAAAATTGATGTAATTCACATAATTAAATATTGAAGCATTCATTTAAATATTTTTCTCTTAAATAAAAGTTATCTTAAAAATTTAGTTGCATAATTTTAAAAAAGTGAAGGTAGATTCGAAATTTAACACGTATGTTGCAAAAAAATTTTAAACATCGATTTTAAATTTACTTCTCTCCATGAAGTTTGATTTACTCACAGACTCTATATTTAATTTAAACTAAATTTTTCCTACATTAAATAAATGTGTGTGTCACGTTTTAAAATCATTACTCACGCGTAAAGATAAATAGGATTTTATTCTAAATTAAATTCTATGTGTTTTTAAACATATTAAATAAAAATTTTCTATATAAAAATAATAACAAATTCAGTTTTATTACTTCGTTTTAGAAAAGTGAAAGTTTATATAATTCTTAAAGAAGTTTTCGGATTTAGATTTAAGCAAATAAGAAATTAAATACAGATAATTTGGGCCATAAAACTAATTCCGTTTGTCCTATAAACATAAATAGAATGCCATTAAATAAAAAATTAAAATCTATTGTTGATGTTAAAATTACAAATTCATAAGAAACAATTTTTCAGTAAGTTTTTTAAAGTATAGGAAGAAATTACAATAGAGATTGTTTTTAAAGCATAATAGTAAGTTCAGTTTTGATTTAGTTCAGTTTTGATTAATACTTGATTCATAAACATTCTGATAAAAAACATAGATCTTAATTTTATTTATTATAAATTTTACTATGTGTACCAAAATGTATATAAATAATCTTATTAAAATATCAATATCTCTATTTATATGAGCAGAGATTTCATGTTGTACAAATAAATGAATATTCACAAAAACATAGCAAAAACAATGAAACTAATTTAAAGAATAATACATGAAAAATTAAAAAATATATTTTTAAAAAAAAGAAATGTTAAATATTTCGGTATCTTTCTTTACCTGTTGAGAAATTTTGGATTTAAAATTAATTTTTTTTTTAATTTTCTTAAAACCAGTTTTTATTTTGTGAGGTTATATAATTAAAAGAAATGAGTAAATTAATTTAAATCCATTAATTATATTCAAAAATTCTTATCTCTCGCACGTAATGCACTTTGAACCTGACATATCACCAGTGATAAAAGTAAAAAGAAATAAAGTTTCATTAAGAGGAATATTTTAATGTGCTTACAAATGTTCAATTATTTTGAATGTGTCTAGAAAATGTTTGGCTTTATACGATAAAGCTATTTTTAGAATTGAATAACATTTTAGGCATAAGGATTACCTTTCAAAGCATTTTATAAATTAAATCTTAGAAATTAAAACAATAAGTAACAGTATTTCAAATATATAGATAGATTCAGATACTTTTGATTTTGAAAAGAAATACATAGTTTAATCTGAATGACGCTGAGCATGAGATGCCATTACTACGAAATTAGTAATCAAATCATTTAAAATATTTTTCAAGAAGACAATCCAGAAGCAATTTTTTTTTAAAAAATTGTGTTAAAACACCATCATTAGCATTTCCAAATAAATCCCCATTCTATGTCAACAATTATTTGAATGTAATTAACACAATTATTTACGTTTTTATTTGTTTAGCAAAACATTTAAAGTAATTTACATTAATACGCATTCCTCATCCAAATATGCAATTCATTAGAGTGAATACCAAATACAATTCCCACTAATAGTTTAAAAAATTGCTAATGCAATTTTTTTCTTTTCAATAAGGTTATTTTTTCAAAATATATTTCAGAGTAAATGAATAATTCTTCATTCAGATACAAAAAATACAAACTTTTGCAAACAGAATAACATTAGTAACAAAAATTTATTTATCTGTGAGGAAAGCATTGTTCAGACAATTAATTCATTAGTTGCTTATTTAATCTGAAAGGCTTTCGGAAAATTGCTTCTGTTGATAAAAGTAATTAGGCTCTTTCAGTTTTTATTAAGTCAATAATTTACAAACACCAAAATAACCCTTAAAGTTTATTCGAGATCGGCTTATACTTCAAATCATGCGATATACACATTTCAATTTTCTGAAAATAATACTAAAAAATTTTAATATATGAATAAATGTAATGACATTTCAAACTTTGTATTATATTCATGAATTATTATTTTAGTATTATCTGTAAATTTTTGTCAACTTTCATATTTTCAAAGCTACTATATAGTTTGTACTATGTTTATTGAAGTTTACATGATTTTTATTTATAATAAGAAATACTTTAACAACTTATATAATTTTATTTAGAAATAAAATACTCTTTTATAGAAAAATAAACTTAAGTCTCTTTCATGCATAAAATATCCTCTGCTCAAGAAAAGCACCTTAATTGATGGCATCTAATTTCCTTAAAGTAATCTTTCTCGTGATTTTTAAGCATAAATTTACCTTTCTACTTACACCATTTTTTCTCTCAATGACGTCTTACTTTAAATTCACCTAAAGCATTGAAATTAAATATTCATTCTTATTCAATTTATTACAATGGAAAATATTGTGAAGATATTCTATGCTAACTGATTGTTATATTTAACCATGCAGAAATAAATATAAAATAAAAATAATATAATTCTTTAAGTAATACATTTTGCTATTTTAAATAACAATATATCAGTTAAAATATATGAAAATTGAGAAAAAAATGTAAAAATAAAATTTTACACTAAAAATTTAAGCTTTATCAATAAAAATGTGGTCTCTATAAAAAATTCTTAAAGCGTTATGTTTTCTTCCATAAAATGCATACTTTAATGTTTGAAACTTAAATGCGTACTTCATTGTGTGATTCAATTCATAATCTTAATACATTTTAAGTGTTTGAATTTTACTTAATTCATTAAATTGTATGATACTATTCCATTATACCCGCACAATCCATCGTCAAAGCGATTGCTCAGTTTTAGTCAAAAATAAACTTTCGAGTTTAAATACGTTTGTCAATAAATGATACTTATTTAATTTATAAAATCTAAATAATTAAATAAAATATTCGTAATATTTTTTAGAAATCTAAAAAAATGTAATTATTTTAACCATTACATGGCGGAAATATTTGGACACGGTAACCACGATTTTTTTCTTTTCCATTATGATGTTTATTGGATGATACCTATTTCATTTTACTTGAAATACATATTTTTGTTAAAAATATCATCGGATGTTTAGTAAATTTAAGCAGACCGAATAATTTTTTATAGAGAATAAAGCTCTAATTACTCTCGATAAAAAAGCCCTAAAACTCTCGAATGATGAAGGGTTTATGTTTAGAAAATGAAATTTTTCACTAAATGAGATTAGTAAAATGGTATTTAGTTTTGTTGCTTATAATATTGAGAATGTTTAACAGCGTGTTCACAATCTTAAATTAAAAATTCATTTATGATAATATTTTACAGAGCAATAATCTTTTGTTTTATTCAAACAATAATTTTCTTATAGCTTACAAGCAACTAACCAATATAAAACATTTTTTGAGTAAATAATAATAAAACAAATTTATTTTATATTCTTTAGGATAATATATATATATATATATATATATATATATATATATATATATATATATAGT
>JAPDSC010155696.1:87495-101872 GCA_026290005.1 Latrodectus geometricus
AGACACAAGGTAGGCATATATTAATGGTAGACACAAGGTAGGCATATATTACAGTGGGTTAACGGTTAACAAACATAAACTGTAACAAATCTATGTTTTCTATCCAAATTTTCCTTTAATGAATCATCGATTTACCATAGATTGTTTTGTGAAATCATTTAATTCGTTCTGGAAACCCTAAAAATTAAATTAAAAAAAGAGAAAGAGTTCTTAGTAATTTTTTAAAAAATAATATATACAGTCTTGTATATTAATCAGTCATTTTCAATTTTTGCTTATATGGCATGAAAGAACATGTCCAATGAAGAGAAGGAAGGGAGGATCTCAAAATGAAATCACCTTAGGTTTTGATTGAAATCAAAACCGAAACTGATGTTTTACTTTTGCTACAAATAAACTACCGGAAAAAAAATCAATATAGAACTAAAAAGTTTAATAGGCAAGCACAACAAGAGAGATGAAAAAACGATTTATGGTCCGCTGTATTTGACAAACCTGTACCTATTGCTCCGAGATCCGATAAGTGTTCTTTAGAATTCGTTTTACTTCGTTATCCGAATATGAGTTCGTTGAACGAACACAAATCTTTCGTGATATTGTTCGTTGTCCGATTTGTTTGCAGTCCAAACATTTGGTTAACCGATCACCTACTGTACTTTAATGTACACTGTATTTTAATAAAAACGTAATATATTCACAAGTTTAAAAATTAAAAATCAGCTGTAATATTGTATGTGGATAAAATTCTTCGCTTTACTAAACAACATCTTTTGATGTTTTAGGGATGGTTTTTACTAAGCAGAATTAGTAATTGAACAATAATTAATTGTGTTGAGTATAATGCATTGACATTTAAATATATGTAGTTTTCAAAGATACAAATTCAAGGAAATTGTTACTTTTTAATTTTTGTTTAAATTTTTTTATTTATAAGTAGAAAAACTTAAATTGCGAAAACGCTTAACATATCTGTGGAGAATAAAAAGTAAAATCTGTTTATATATATATATATATATATATATATATATATATAAATATATATATATATATATATATATATATAAAAGAACAATAACACGAATTACTCGAAATAAATACGAAAAGTGTAGCAACAAATAATAATACTATTCTATTAAGATATTTTATAATCTACTTAAAAAACTCAAATTTACTTACAATATTTGCGTAAAAATATTTATGAGACATGTTTTCGTAAATTTATGCAAATTTATACTAGCAAAGATTTTACTATGACAACTAGTTATTTTTTTTTATCAAAATGCAGTAAATATTTTCATAATTAAATGCAAAGAAAAAAATTGTATTTCTTTAGAAAATTGTAACTTTAAATAGCCAATAACATAAAATATTTTAAGTAAGAAATAAAATTTATTTTCTTCTATATGTGAAAAAGGATTAAGATTTTATAGGAATGGTTTTCTTCAAATTTCCACTCAGCCTCACCCACACATATTTTGTTTACAATAATGTAAGTTCTGTGAATATTGTATTCGTCATTAGTAAAATATAATGTCCAATTTTCCATAACTCATATACCAAATATCACTTTGTACATTATTATTAGAAATAAACACAAAATGTTTACATAATATAAAATTACATATTAATGAAAATGCCAAATTAAATAGTTAAAATTAATTGGATTTCGAGTTGATTAAAGTATTAAATTAATATTTGTAAGTATTATGCTTCTTATGAATACTTTCAACTATTCAATAAAAAACGATAAAATTTCTATTACTACAATCATCAAAGGCAAATATTGAAATTGCAAATAATTATTAATATTAATCACGGCAGATGTGTTTCTAATTATAAGAACTCTTTTATATTTAAATTGATTAATTTTACTAATACACATGAAGAACTACATAATTATGAAATATTCAAATAATGAAAATCTGAAACATTTCCACATACACACATATTTTGCATAATAAATAATATATAAAATTAAAAGTTAAAATATATTATTGCAAAAGTTAAATATTTCAATCTAATAGTATATTGATAAACTTAAAAACTGATTTTATTTAAAAACATCCGACACTTTTTATACTCAAAAGATTTTTTTTTTAAATGCTACAAAATTTAGATTTTAGAATAAAATTTCCCATAATTCCAATAATAAATATTGAAGACATGAATTAGCTTTTTTTGCTCATTTATAACTATGAATATATGATTTCCTACATTAACATTAAATTCAAGATAGATTTTCCCCCTTCCATTTAAATCGGCAATTTCAACCAAAAACAAAATTGATTAAGAAAATGTGTCTCGGCAATTTAAGCCATCTAGCTGAAAAAGTTTTTTTAAAGACATTAATAAATGATGAAACACGTGGAAAATCCAATGCAATAAAATAAATAAAAATCATTGGTATACGAATAGACATCAATATTCTTTAAAAATAAGCATGTGTGCGTTCGTCTGTATGTGTGTATGAATGCATAGATGAAGTTAATAGATTTAATTCACAAAAAATGCATTTTTTATTTACATATGAAATAAACACGTAACTGTTTCATAAATATTGAAACAGGGAAAAATAATGTAGCTAAGTAAGTTATAATATTTTTATGGTTTGTATAGTAATTTGAATTAAACATTTTTTGAAAAAATTGAGTAATTATTTATGTGTGATTTATTTTAAACTTGTTTCATATAGCAAGCATTTAAACCATATTTTTTTCACATTGTAGAAGTGTTTTAAAGTATTATATATATAATTAAACTTTTTTTTAAATAGCATAGCTTTGTTAATTGATTTTTAAAAGTATTCGAAATATTGTTATTAACAATAGTATAATGAATCATATATATATATATATATATATATATATATATATATATATATATATAGTCATTAAGTGATACTAACGATCGTATAATAAGGCAGATTATATTGCCCTTAATTTAATTTTTTTCTGGTTTTATAAATTTAAAAATGTATGAAACAATTTCATAGAGATTATATTATATCTATACATTTTATATTTTAACGTACATTTTATGAATAAAGCAATTGCATTTAACATGCCAATATTTTATTTTAAAAAATAATGCACTAATAATAACTTGATACCAATACTAAACGACATGATGAAGTTTAGAAATCATTAAAAATGTTATGATTGTTTAATTTATAAACATATTTGATTGATTTTATTTTATATTAAATTTATTGAAACTCGTTCCATGATTTTGCTTTTTAATTTTGCAATAAATCTGTACAAATTATTCATTATGAAATATGACTTTTCACAATAAATGAACTTTGCTAATAACAAGTTTTGTTATTTAATTGTTTAATTCTTAAAATTTATTTTGTGGAAATATTGGAAATACTTTTAAAATTTTCGAGAATCGTAGAATTTAATCAAATATATATTCCTTAGTTTAATGGGAGACAAGTTAAAAAATAGTTTTTAAAACTTCATAATACATATTAGTTTTCCTTAGTTTAAATTAATTTACAGAAATCAATCAAATAAAATTTTCTTAAATTTTCACAATGACAGTTAAAAAAATAATACTCACTCACTTTTATACAAAAACAAATTAAGAAAATATCTTCATTCTTCAGTGTAAATGCTGTATCTTTTTGGAGATCATTTTTTGTAAAAAAAACTAACTAAGTCGTTTATTTTCTTCATAAAATTACAATTTTATAGAACAAAAATGTTACCTTTATTTTAAAATTTACTTTTGTATCGCTCATATTCAATTGTTATCTATTATGTTAATAAATATACTGATATAATATTATTTCAAATATTACTAAAAATATTAGTGAAATAAAACAGCATTTAAGAGAAATTGTATGTGATAAAAAATAAATTACATAAAAATTATATAAATTACTAGCCAGAAACAAAAGCATATTAAAAGTAGCAGTTAAAATAATGATTTATTTAAAAATGATTTTTTATGTTGAATTATTTTACACGTAATGTTTAAGGTTAGTTCATAGTATAAAAATGAACATTTGATTTATAAATGCTGAATATATGTCATTTAATAGGAAACAAGTATTGAATGAAAAATCCAATACAATAACTATTTAAAAAAAAATTCGGAACTTCAAATTTGAAGTTTTATTGTCTTTATATGATAATTGTTATTGAAAGAAAGACGTATTGAAATGAACGGTTGTATGTTTTAACTTTTCTTTTTTTATTTATTTCAATATGATAAAGAAAGCATGAGTTGAAATGCATTTTGACTATTTAAAAATCTCATTGTCTTTAAGTGAAATAGAAATACATTTGAGAATGTCAAATAATAACTAAGAAAAAGGGATTTGGCTTGATAAAATTCAATAAAACTCTTCTGAAAACAAATGAATGAAAAACTTAAATTCGTAGGACACTTTATATAATTTTACTTAAATTAAAATATAATAATTTTTTAAATAAAGTTAATAAAAGACATTTTGATTTTGATTTAAATTATAATTTGTTTTAAATTTTCAAACGTATTTTAATTTATCGGAAACAAAACAGTACGAAACTAATAGAAAATTTATACTTAACTAATGTAATAGCATTAATTATTTATACTTAATTAACGTGTATTATTCAATTGATGTGATCCATTTTTATTTAAAAAAAACTTTAGTTATTTTCCTATTAATATTTTTATTCTATTTATTTCTCTTTATTAATATATGTTATTCTACTCGTTACATTATTCTCTGTTGATTCTTTTAATATATAATGCATATTATATTTAAATGTTTCTCATTTGCTCATAAAAGTTAATGTAATATATATTTATTTCTTAGCATTAAGCTACAAGATAAAATTTGATGCTTAAAATAAAGAATTTAGATAGTGCTCTACTATTTGAATAAGAAACTAAATCTAATTTTCTGTACTAAATGTTATTTGTGCTATAGAGTCATAGATAATATGCGTGATAGCAAATAATAAATTACTTAAAAATAGGTGCATGATTTAGAATCAAATAACATAAAATATGACTTTGCAATATTTTTAAGAGTAATTCTAAATTTTATTCTATAAATATTTTATATTTTCGGAACATAAAATTATTGTCGATAATACTCATAAGATAATAAAATTTAAAAAGATTTTTATACTTTTCCTATGAAATCAGTTGAAGGCACACAATATTTATATTCATTATCATTTTTTTTGTGAACAATTATTCATTTTCTATATAAATCATTTTTAGTACATTTTTATTACATAAACCAAAGATTGATAAAGAACTACCTTATAAAACATCAATATTTAAAAACTATGAAAAATATTTTGATAATTTTCATATTTTAAGAAAGTTTGAAAAACTAATGATAAATAAAAAGATTAATATAAATTTTTGACATTTACTGCACACCAGCAGCTTTGTCAAAAATTAACGTTTTTTTTTCTTTTATAAATTTTCAATCTATGAATTAGAAAAATCTCATCCATTTTTATTTTGACACTAATAATTTTCCAAAAAAATTGCTGATCAATCATGTTAATCTACAAAATTTTGCAAGAGATTAATTTTTTGTTGTTTTTAGTCATCAAACTGTTCATAAAAATATTTGTCTCTCCTCTCTCTGTTTTTAAATTATAATATCAGATACTAAAGATTGAATGGTTAACATAATTGTAACAATTGCTTTCTACTTCTTAACATGCTACACAATGTGCTTTCAATTCAAAGAAATGAATAATTTATCTGTTATAAAAAGCTGTATACTTGTATATATTTTAAGTTAATAAAACTTTTAACCGGCAATAATTTTAGATTATTATTTGATTAAATTTTTATACAAAAGCTAAAAAACAATTGCTTCACATAATGTTTAAAAATACTTCTTTTTATCTTTAAACACTCGGCTAATAGCAATGATTTTATATAATTAATAATGATTTTTTTGCGTTCATATTCAAAACTGATATTCAATTTGAATGATATTATATTATTTTCAACTTTTTACAGATTTCATTAAAACACTTATTTTGGCTTAGCAAATGATTCATAAATTATATTTTAACTTGAAAAGCGTTATATACAATTTAGTTACACTATAGTAACAACTAAACTCTTTTTAACACAAAAAAAAAATAATTTTTACTAACACAAAAAAGTAAAATAGATTCTAATGTTTTAATTGCTGTATATAACTTATATTTCTAAAATATAGAAAAATTAATTTCTTTTGTATCATTTGAATGCATATTTTCATTTTTTCAGCCGTAAGAGATAAATTTATATATCAGAAGAAAAATAAATAAATGTTGGTGTTGACATTTCTATTTTCCTTATGTACATAAGTGACATTCATTATGATTTAACATTACAAATGAAGATGTTTTTATAATAATAAACAGAGCAATTTCGAAAGTTCTCATACTTATATGAAGCAACTAAGCATGTCTCAGTTGATATTTCTTTAAGAAATCATATTAAATACTTTAACATAGTAAATGTGTGCAACAAAGAATTTTGTTACACTGTCTCAGAAATTTAATATTTTTAAAAGATTTTTGCTTAAAACTTCAACTTATGTAAATGAACATTTTACATTTGCAAGTATCAACTAATTTTACATGTGCTACATTCTATCTCGCTTGTTGAATAAAATTTGTAGCAAAACATTTTAAACTGTAATTTTAATTTTAAAAAATAAATAATGTTAAGAATATATAGTTTTGGAATACTGAAAAATGTAGAATCGGTAGTTGTAAGAATAACGTAAGAATAAATGCACTATTAACTATTTTTATGTATATTGATTTTGATTAAAAATTTCTCTTTAAAAAGTTTTAAGTGTAGAAAAAATTCCTATGTTTTTTTGAAATGAATATTTTGAAGTGATAAAATAAAAAGTGTTATTTGAAAAACGGAACAATAAAATGAATTTAATTTCTGCAAATAAAAAAAAATTTAGTATAACTTAAATAAAACTAAATATATATTAAATAATGTAAAACACAGTTGTAATAACGTAAACAAATAAAATACATTTTACGAAATATAGTTCTATTTTCTTGATCAAACATTTTGGTAAATAAATATGCAAGTTTTCAAGATCAAATCTGTGGCTAAGTAAAATTCCCATTGATATTTTTAAAAATGCATGAAACTTATTCTAGGGGATATAATTTCTTCACTTTATTAATTTCAAAACTTTTCTTAAATAACTTTAATCGCACAGGCTTTTAAATTCTTGTGATAACTCTGTAAGAAAAAGCAGATGAATTTGCAAAGACAGTTTGAACTCAGGTCATTATGCACCAGGTTTCCTCTGGACAAGTCTGGCGTGAAGAGCCAAGGGAGACAATTTAATTTAATTGTTTGAAAGTAAAAGAGAGATATACGTAGAATTTATCAAGAACTCTTAGATTTCAATACTATAAAATAGCTTAAAGGAAGTTTTATTTTCTTCTTTAAAAGAAAATACAAGGTATTAATCCCTGAAATAGGGATATTAAAAGTAAAATTTTTCTTCAAAAAATAAGAATTTGATTGTTGAAAATCAGTAAATTGCACAATTTTCTGAGTAAAAAAATATCTTTCAAATTACATTAGTTTCCTTGTATTGTTTGTTTTTATAATTTTAATTGAAGGATTTGTAGTGCAGTGAATATTTTTCTTAACTGGTTTGATTAAATTATCTTTTCAAATACTTATATCATAATAGATTAGTTAGCATATTAAAACTGTTTACTTTAAATAAATATTCTTATTTAAATTATTTTCCATTCATTTTCCTTTTCTATTAAGCAAAATATTTTGAATTTAATTAGAGTTACAAGAACATGCTCATATAATTTAAAGATGTTTTATACCAATATGTGCTTTTAAGTAATCAATGCAAAAAACATTAAGTATAATTGTGCATATTTCTGTAACACTTGGTATTTGTTATAGGGGGATAAAAGGATATAAACTTATTGAAAATGATTTATGAAAAGTAGTTGCTTATTTAAATATTCGGAATTAAATACTTCGGTTACTTAAGTAAACAACTTCTATAGAAAAAAGCAATATATCTTCAATATATTATTCAATTAATTATGTAAATGAATGAAGTATGTACTCCCCTCACAAAATTAATTATTTATATATTTAATGAATTTATACTGAACGTTCTTTGCATAAGAAATAGTAGTAACCCAAGAGTAGTTAAATTAGCAAAATTTAAGCTTAAGCCAAGCAATCACACATACCTGAAAAAAAAAAAAAAAAAAAATAGCACATTTTTATTTTCAAAAAGGAAAACAACAAAAGTAAAAATTTGAATAGTTAAAAATACAGTCAAATTTAATTTATGAAAAAATAAATACTCTTCCTAGATTATATGTTTAACATATTAATAAATATATAATTTTTTTAACATGTTTCCACATTATCTAAATATATTTTAAGTTTTATATTTTGAAGTATACCAATAACTTTAAAATGATGCTTTAATAAATTTTAAATAAATGTATATGCTTTAAGTATGAAATTAAATAATATAATTTTTATTTATTATTGGTTATATGAACCCGAAATGAGGATTAAATTTCTATTTTAATTTTTGATAAACATGAATATAAAATTTTATTAAAAGTAACAAAACAATCTACCTCAATAAAAATTACATCTGATTATTCAGCCATATATTATACGAAAAATTATAAAATTTCATTTACATTGAAATTTATTTTGTAGATACAAAGGTTTACAATACATTTCAAAAATTACAGAAAATTGTTTTTAAAGTTTAAAAAGATAATGTTTTATCCTTTCTTTCTCCATATACCACAATATTTTCTTATTTTAATTAATGGCATGCTTAACCAGAGTAGAATTTACTAGTTACTATAACAATAAAAAATTTATAATTCTAGTATAAGGTAAGCATTTAATGATGATCACACTTAGACACAAAGTTAACTTGTTCACAAAATATCTCATAACTTAGCATGAATTTCTTTTATCTATTTCATTCAATTCTTAAAACACAAAAATATTGCAAGCCTTAAACATAAACAAAATAAAGATTACACTTATTAGAAAATTTCATTTTTTATAAAACAAACATTCTTTGTTTAAAGAATCAAATATATTATGAATAACATATCATTCATAATAAATTACATATTCCAATTCAATGCTCGAATACATACTCAATACAATCGTAAAATATCAATTAAAATGCTGAATTCATATACACAAAACCAATGCTAAAAATATTTTATGTTTATTATCAAAAAACTATAATTTTCAAATAATTATAGTTCCTTTTAACACCGTTTTCAATAATTACAGTTTTATAAGGAGAAATCCACACTCTCTCTCTCTTTCCTTTATTTTTGTCTACATTAATTTTAAATAAACCACTAACTACCTGATTCAAATATCATCAATCGAATTGATAGAATGTATTTACTAAATCAATAGTATATAATAAATTATGAATCCGTTCATACAGTTTTATTTTTGAAATACAAGAAACTATAATTATCAACTGTTATGCTATGGTATATTTAAAATTCAAAGAAAATCAGTCATAATATTACTATAAATTTTATATCCAAATTCAGATTTTAAGCTCAATGTATTAGTTATTTCAGGAGAAATTAGTGTGTAATAAATACGCAAATTTGAACTAATATAAACATTTTAAGTGATATATATACTCGTATTTTTATATACAATATTTTTATATAAGTATTTAATTAGAAAAGCATTTTAAATTCATCAAACATTACAAAGAATATGCTTTAATATTAGAAAACATTTTTTTATGATTTTTGGATACCATGTTATTGAGTTCCACTATTATATCTAATGTTAAAAAAGTGTCACTTCTATGATTACAACATATAAATGTATTACAACCAAAGTATTAATGAATAAAATTGAAGTAAAACTATTGTTATTAAGATCTCTAAGACTTTGAGTTTTACTAACAATGTGTATAACCTATTGCACTTGTAACCATAACATGTGGAAAATTCAGAAACATAAATAATTTTTCGATTAAGGACATTCTTGAAATCTTCAATGTAATTTTATAAAAATCCAAAGATAATTTTTACTTACACAACTAAAATTTCTATTACTGGTTACACAATAAGACTTTATTTATTATAGCCACTCAGAAGATTTAGACATGCTTAGAAATTAAAATATTGTGAAATATTGTAAAACTAATGACTTAAGTATTATTTTGGAAGAAGTCTAAGGAAGTGCTATTGTATTAATTAATAATTAAATTTTTGAAACTAGAAATATTACCGAAACTTGAAGAGAATATACTTTCTAAGTTAAATTAAAGAGTGGAAGAAAAATAATATTTCTACAAGCCAAAATAAAGCAATGTTATAATCATTATGATTACGAATATGTATGAATTATATAATATGTATGCTATTATATTATAAACGAACAAATTGGCAGATTTTGTTTTTATTATAAAACTGAGAAATCATTAAATACATGAATCTCTTCCTTTTTCCAATGTTCCAAAATTTACTGGGAAAACACACACAAATATATACAGGAATTTTTGTTTTACTAGTTCAAAATTTGAGTTAAATTAACTGCTAAATATCCCTTACTTAACTAAAGCAAAAATGAAAAAATAGAAATCATGAGACAAAGGTACACTTAAAATAAGTTCTTGGTTCATAAAATAAGTTCATGTATTTGCTCTTAAAAATAGCATTTTCTGATGGAGATAAATCAAAATATAAGATTTTGACCACTCGTTGATTAGTCGATAAAGTTTTCTCTCGGATAACTGAAAGTTAACTGGCACTCTCATCTGCTACACCTGATGCTCTGATAGAAGTCAGATAATTGGATATTGATTTCTTCACATCTTTGATTCACATTTAAGTATAAATATTAGTTACTGCATCTTAAAATTAACGCAAACAGTCTGTAAGAGTGAACAGCAGTATTTGCTTTATAAATATCTCAAATAAAATACCAGTGCAAAGGAAATATAGAACGTAAGTAAAATTATTTAGATGATAAAAAAACCAAAAAATTATGTAATCTTATTTATGTTATTTGTATCCATCAAAATATTTTAAAAAGTTTATTGTTAACTCAATATAGTTTTTAATCTACAGCTAGTACTGATTTATAGAAGTTATTATTATTTCTAGAAATCTAATACAAATTTAATCTCTTTGGCAAATATTTTAAGAGTAGTTCATGGGTATTATGAACATGAAGCTTAAGGTATAAAATATTGTAAATAAAAATGTTATGAAAATTTGGTTTCTAATAAGATGTTTTCAAAAAATAATAAAATGTTTTTAGCAATAATGATTTCAATTTAGTACAACTCACATTGGAAATTGTAAAGATTTAGTTAAAGATCTTTAACTACCATATTTCTTAGCATTACTTTAAAATAGCTTTAGTTAACTAGAAAAAAATGCTAATGATATAGTTGTGCCCAAAGTTTGTTTGGCATTGTAAAAAAATTGTATTTTGAATTTATAAATAATTTTTAATGTTTTAATTTGTTATAAACACTTTTTTTTAAAATTTTATTACCATTCATAAAAAGGGCAATATTTATTTATCAGTACATTTCTTAAAATTTTATCTTTTTAATAAATTAAGAAATGACTGTATTTATGATTAAAAATGACACCTTAATAAAATGCAAAAATTCAAAGATATTATCGAAAAGACGATTTTTGCTGTAAAATAATTATTCATTGCTGTATTTTATTAAAAATATCTACACTTCATTGAAATTTTTCTAAAATTATCTCATGTTTTTCTATTGCATTTTTCCAAACTTTGAAATAATTAATTATTTGCCATTAATTTGTTCTATAAATTTTCTTTATTCATAGTTTAAGAAACATTCATAATTTGACTGTTCATAAATTCATTTTATGTTTGACTTAGATTTTTGATTCATTAAATAATTTATTGACGTGAGAAACTACCTTTTAAAATTATGCTTGTAGGTTGGTTGAAATAAAAAAATCTCATTAGATAAAAGATATAATTTTGTTAAATATCCTTTCATTAATGGCGATTTTTGTGTATTATTTACATAAGCAAATAATTAAATTTGTTTTTATCGAGTGCCAGCCAGACTGGCAATACATGGTACGCTGCTCCACTTTTCCAACTGAACCGCTATTTGGTGTGGAGTTCGATTTTCTCAGTACAAACATGCCATAAGTACCCATTTATACGGTAAGCAATCATTCATGCTTCATTCATACTTGAAAAGAGTAAAAACAGGTGAGAGAGAACGAAAAAGTATATCATTCCTCGAACCGGGATTCAAACCCAGGACCTTCCTATTCGTAGTCAAACACTCTGACCACTAGATAGGAAGCACATAGATAACATTGCTATATAACAGGAGCGGCCAAACTTTTGGGATCCGCGGTCTACTCCACATTTAAAAAATCGAAGGCGGTCTACCAATGGCAGGGCTAAATTAACGTACATATTTATTTTCGGTAACAAGAAAAAATGGTAAATTATGTAATTTTTCTAAAAAAAACTTAATATTTACAAAATAAAAATTTACTGACGAAAATAATCAAAATATTCATATATCAAAAAGTGACCATCCTACTCACTTCGTTTAGTTGAAATTTGGCAATGTATATCTGCGATAAGTTTATCATATTGTGGCTGTAGAGCTTATTGCACTGAATAAACACGAAATTAAATGTTCATCTATTAAATGCGACCAATGTTTGTTTTTTGTTCATGGTTGAAAAGCCGATTCTCAAAGATACTTCGATCCAAAGTATGATTTCAAATACAAAATTAATTTGTAAACATTTGGAAACGTTTCCTCAGAAATTAATTTCCAAAAATCAGTATCGCTAAATATGCTCTGTATTTAAGAAATATATCGCATCTTAATAATTTCTTCCTCGACCGTGACTGATGTGATATCTATTAAATGTCCCATTTTTTCAGATACTCCATCAATGTTGACATTTTCATTAAATAGAAATATCATGAAATCAAGTATTTCTTTCAACCTAATTAGATCAGCGAATCTTCTTTTAAATTCTTCAAACAAAACAAGTAAGTGCTAAGCGAAATCTTTGAAGTCTCGTTTTGGAATATGGATGCATTCTTACTCCATGTTTTTGAAGTTTCTCAATTCATGTTTTCATAATTGAGATGCATACCTTTCTACAGTTTCTTTGAATGTTTTAATCGAGCTCATCATGTCAGTTTTAGGTTTTATATATATATATATATATATATATATATATATATATATATATATATAAACCTTTAAATCGTGAATCTTTGTACAGTTTGTTTTGGGTTTTAAAGCGTAGACTGTAGAAAATTTTTATTTTAAATAATTCATTGCTTATATGTCATAAGTGATAAATTAAATTGTTAATATCTGAGGTCATTATCTTGATGGTCGCGTGGACTACCTAAAATGCGGTCTACCTAATTCGGTTGACGTCTTGGCCACCCCTGCTATATAATTATCGTAGATATGTCACTTTTTCTGCCAATATAATGTTTCTGATGGATGGTAGTAGTTCTAGGTGAAATTTTAAGACATAGATAAAAAAAATACGGAAGGTAATAAAAAATAAAGAATAAAATATAAGGAAATTGATAAAAATTTACCATTTTAAGATAGTTTCAAACAAATAAAATTATCGAAATAAAGAACGAAACAGTTGGTTTTTATTGCTGAAAATGTTGTCTCCATTAAATATATTTGGTGAAACTCCATTAGATAATTAGCTCTTTGAATCAATTAAAAAGAAAAAAAGGGGATATAGGATGGGTTTATTAGTTTAAACGTTTATATTCTTTAAATATTAACAATGTGTTTGCATATATTATACCTTGTGTGTTTGCTATATATATAAAATAATATTAATGAAATTAAATTTCTGTAATAACATTTTTTTAAATCTTAGAGATGATACGAAGAAGAATTAAATAGAATATTTTGTAACATTTTATCCATCTCATATACACAGATTATGACACTAAGAATTTAAAATCACCTGTGAAAAATTTATTTAAATTAAATTAATTTAAAATTGAAATGTTTATGAAATATTATTCCAAATTTATATTTTTGTTTTTCTCAAAATGTTTGCCGAATAATTCCTTCATAAATTAATTCACAATTTTCTTTCAATTATATATCTCTTGCACTATATTAGAATTACAAATTTTAAATAAATAAAATTAAACACTCTAAGTATTTTAAATAGTTTGCTAACTTAATTAAAGAATGTGCTTTCGTTTGAATATCAGTGGTAACGTATATTTCTTAAATGGTTTTTAGATATGAACTATATGGCCTGAGGTATATATATATATATATATATATATATATATATATATATAT